>BCLG01001591.1:50756-66354 GCA_001602295.1 Zoysia matrella | reverse complement strand
CTTGGTGGGGCAGCTGCTTGCACGTTTTGCTGGAAGCTCATGAAGGTGGACATTTTCTGCTGTTTTCCGATTGTGAGGGCCTCGCAGTGGCTGGTCATGTCCTTGAATGGCATATCTGCTGCAACTGGGATTACTCCTACCTGAGGTGCTGGGTCCGTGACAACCTGAAACGCAGGGCCATAGTGTAAGTTGAAGACGTAAACATGCCCAGTAAACGCAATTTACAGGAAGGGTGTCTAGTCTAGGATGAAGCCCATACTGTTTCAAGAAGCTGATCAATACTCAGAAGATCTGAGACAGGCGCAGAAGTTGCACAAGCTTCTGTGTTCTCTGAAGCTTCCCCAAAATTATCATGATCATTGCCTAGGTCAATCAGCATAGCCTGTTGAAAGCACACACATGTTTTCAGCATGGGAAGTAGGAGATGAATATGTGTCATGCATATACCTCTTGATGATTGCCAGCCTCATGTGAACCTGATGACGAATTCTCAACAGGCAATTCAAAAAACTGAGTACTCATTGGACACATATCATCAGGTGAGAAGTCACTTAGCAATTGGCTTCTCACATTATTCAACTCCGCCTATATAAGTAGGGAATTAGTTAGTAGTCAGCATGGAACTTTGTTAAACCAATGAACAAAAGATGCAACTGACAAACTGAACATTACATCTAGCAAACTTGCAATGCTGTTCATAATAGTAGAGACTATGCATTCTCGAGATTGACTTTCTGATAGTTCCATTTCTGAAAGGGACTTCAGCGCATTAGCGTTATCCTCTGGTGATCCATAAATTTTTGATGGATCATCTGAGGAATCTTTCACAGCCTGAAGCTTGCTCTCATCCACCAAATGGAGGAAAGGATCAGCCTGGATAAGCAACAAACAAACATTAAAATGAGGTCTCCATCATACACGAAGAGAGCAAACACGTCAAGATGCAGCAAAAATGTTTCCAATACCATACCGTGAATAATTTTATTACGCTGATTCACCATATAAGAAGTGCAACTGAACTCCAATTTGGCATAAGAATTACACATATTCAGAAAAAAAAAATCATGAACATGATCAAACCTATGCAATATGATCATGAGAGCAGGTTTTTAAACATATTGATCTGTTAAACTCTAAAAACAACATTGTGTTATAGACTAGCAAGGGCACCATAAGATGAAAGGATGGATAAGTGAAGTTCATGAGTCCACGTTTTAATATACTGTCAGGAATTAGTACTCAATAATGTGGCAAACAAACTTCTCCAGAAATACCAACATAGAGAGCTCAAGATGTACAGAGAAATACTAGTGTAAATACAAAAACATATACTTCAAAACAACAAGATTAATCAAAGAAGGACAAAATAAATTTGATTATTTAATTATTGAGTAATTAAGGTATGTCAACCGGATACTATAATGGGTTTTTACCATTTCTCAACTTGCACTATACACAATTATGTACCTTTCTTGTTTAGGAAATTACATTACCATATCCAAAATAAATATAGTATAAATAGAACAAGGGTCCGAATTCTGATATGACATACCGCTTGGTCATGAAGCATTTGTTTACAGATTGGAATAAGAGGAGCGACATTGTAAGCTCTTGAAGAGAAAATAATCATGGCTGTGGACAGAGTAAACAAGGAACGGCGCCGAGATGGTGGTAATGAATCTACAAGTCATAAAGAGAGGGGGAAAAAGGAAGGTTACAAAGACCTCAAGGCAAATTCAAAATGGAGACCAACTATTATTAGTTACAGGGAAGACTGAATTTCTACTATTTACTGATTATTATGCTTTAAAAAGCCCTTAAAGAAAACTTGATAGACCTGCTTCAGTGAGTGAATAACTCCTCAAAGAAAATGCAACCTGGAAACTCTGAGTAAGTGCCTCAAAAGTTAATGCCTGAATGAGGAAATAGTGGAAACATTAGTAAAGAGATCATAATAATTTACAGGTCTACCTCCTTTAAAAAAGCATCTATTAAATAATTATCAGATTCCTCTCTTACAGGAAGGTATCCATAAAAGGGAAACAACAACAGATACAGAGATCACAGAGAGAGTTTGCAATTTAGGATTACCTTGGATCCCGAAAACAACAGAAGCAAACTATACGTATGAGCAATTGCTTCGTAATTTGCAGGAGTATTTTCAGGAGATATGGCTTGAGCCCAAATGGATGTCAACAGAAGTGTGAGCTGACGACCACTCAGTTTCACCAATACAGATTCCTAATGTATACAGCATAGTGCAGAAACAGTTATTTATGGTAATAAATCGTTTGATCAGATATAACGAATTGTTATTTGAGGCATCTTGAGATGGAAAACAGTTTAGAATTAATTGAAGTACCATATCCTCGTCTGACTTGCTTTGATGTTCCTTTATAGAAACAGAAGGAGCTCTCAAAGATATTGAAGGAGCTTTCAGAGAAATTGAGGGAGCTCTGATAGACACTGAAGGAGCTCTCATGGCCATTGAAGGACCTCTTTTCATAGAAAAATTAGGGATTCTCATACTAGGTCGACGACTTTGAGATGGGGGCAGGTTTGGACGCTTTGGATTTCCAACCATTTCATCAATGCTTTGCAAACTATGGCCCTTGCTTTCTCCTTGCAAATTGTCTGAGTACTTGTCCTTTTTTAACTTGTCAAAGATAGCAGCAGAAGATGAAAAAACAGAGACCGCCCTGGAGAGTGTCCTCTGCATGTCATGTTTCTTAGCCTGGCCAGATACGCTGGCTTGAATACTGGGTGAAACAGAAGAGGGTACCAAGACAATAGCAAATATACGATGTGCAGCAATACGAGCTTCATGATCAGGGTGGATCATCGTTAACAGCAACTGATGAAACAAAGCTTCAGGAAACACCTGGCAGCAAATATAGAAGATAAGGCACAAACAAGATTAAGGTAAATGTGGTCTAGGATTTATTCAGAAACTTCTATTCGCTTGTTCTGACAGTATACCTTATTCTGATATTGCAGATTTGGTACAGAAGCAATTATTTGAGCTGTGCGATAAACAGCGGCTGCAGTTGATCTAGCTACAATAGGGGTGCTCGCAATGTTTTCTAGCATCACAGCCATCATGTCAAGAACTGGCCCAGCATCAGATACCTGATAGACAGAACAGTCTTGATTAGTCTTCTATGCGTTGCGCAGAGATATTTATTCAAAATGAATTGTACTGTTATAATTAGTATACTACCAAGGGTTATTAGTTAAAATACCAGATTTATGGTGCCATGCTGATATTCTATAAGGAAAGCACAAAGTATCAGAGAGTGAGAAAAAGTTAGCAATACCTTCTTTGACAGCTGCACTAGGCATTCATCTATGGCATTCCGAAACTTTTCATTCCATTTTACTAACTCCATATCTTTGCTGCCGAGAGTAATATGGAATGTTCTTTTCAAATGCCTGACAAGATCACTTATGGCACCTATAGTAGAAGCTGAGGCCGGAGCATTGGATTGTTCTGCAAGGGTAGCTGCAACCTCCACAACATTAAGCTGCATATCTGGCTGCTTCAACATTGCCTTGTGCTCAATATGCTTTATCAGTAGCGACAGCAGTAAGTGCATGTTTTGGCCTGCAAAAATTATTTAAAAGAACCATGAATAACTGCACTAAATGTACATTTTATCTCAGCCTTTTTAACAGTACAAAAGGAGCACCTGAGCTTTCCACCAAAAGTTGCATGTCCAGTAGAACACACAGAGCAAGCCCATTCTGTGGTGACCATGAACTATTGTTACCAAAGTATCGAAACAAAGACTCCAAGATGCGGCGAAACGTCGTTGCCTCCCTGGAAAGCGCAGCCATATTGTGAACACAGATTCTGGACCAGAACTTAGGATCCTTGGCATCTTCCCTGCAGCACAGTGTGGTTAGACTTCACCTTCTGTAGAAAATGAAATAACAGAATGACTCAACAGAATAGGGATAAAATTGTATTACACAGGAAGGTTAACTCCTCCCTTGGAATTAAATATGCTCTCCCAAGATGGAGCTGCAGAGAGAACAAACGGGGAATCATGACGCTCTGTTTCTTGATTATTTTGCGTTGACTGGTTGTCTGCATCATTGGTAACCTGATCACCATTTTGCATCTTCTGAGGTTTGTAGTTTTCCATTACAACTTGAACAACCTAAAAATACAATGGATAAAAACAAGAGCTATGATGAAACATTTGTGACTGCAATCAGCTTCCAAATGTGATTCACAATCATGCATTACCAAAATAATATTCCTTCTATAGATGTTTTCGCAAGGTTGTAAAGTGCAGATTAAACAAGAAAGCAAGGTAAGGAAAAACTCAACAGATATTACTTACATTATCAAACTCTGACGAGATATGAGAAAGTTCTCCCATGAACCAGATCTGCATGATAAGAAATGTTTTAAACCGTGGATTTAAGCTTTTTAAAAGTCCAATGGAGTAAGCTCCGATAATTATTACAAAATAGAGACTAATCTGTAGATTTAAGTTATCATGTTTGTGTGTGACTTCAACATCCATTGGCAATGTAACAATCATCATACACTTTGAGTTTGGAACTTCCTATTCACTCATTCATTCAAAACTTTTAGCAGTCAGTGCTGACATAAGATGTGTGTTTGATACAGATGACGGAACTAACCATAGCAGAAAGGGCTTGCAGGGCAGCAGCACGCAGTTCATTCGCCCTGTCATCGTCCCCTACTTCTTGAGCTATTTCGCATAGTCTTGGGACCAGCCCTTCCAAATTAAACTGATATGTACCATCCACCTGAAATATACATAAATATGATCAACAATGAGGAGGCACATCATGCATTTAAGTTTTATATACTAGTGGATAATGGCATCTGCTAATTCTAAGATGAATGGAAATACCTGATTAACAGCAAAATCAAACAATGTTTCACATCCAATGATGCGCATGTCATCCTGCCTCTTTTGGTCTAAAAGAGTGAGTACAATGCTTAACAAGCTACTCGCGAACAATGGCCTGAATTAAGAAGGTGATATTTAGATGTTTAACCAGCAAAAATAACAATAACGAATTATGGCATCTGATTACTGACATTAGGTAGTGCTAACGATACACACAAAATTTCATGGAATCAAGGGGCATGTGACAAAGAGAAAACTGAAAAGAAAACTCACATTTGTTCTTTACAAGAAACCAACAGTCTGCGGTATATTAACATCACAACTTTTGCAAAGCCATACTGCTCAGCTCTTAACTCTTTGTAAATTCGTTGCTCCAAGTAAACTGTGATCTGCTCAAATATCAATATGCAAGAGGATAAAAGTTAACTGATAATTTAATTTTCTTGTCTGGTAATATGGATGAGAATTAGTCTAAAACAAGAGCACCGCTGAGACAAGCGTATTACAAACTTTAGCTAGAACAACATCTGATTACTGACATTAGGTAGTGCTAACGATACACGCAAAACAAGAGAATTAGTCTGACAATGCTTGATTTCATTTTGTAATTTGATTGGTAATAGTGACAGAACTAGTACATTGCATTATGTTGGTCGTTCGGTGGCAAGAATGCTTTTGTCAAACAATTGTATTCAGAAGAAGGTTGAAAAGGGTGAACCTTTGGCACTCGAAGAGGGTTTTTCAAAGCATATTCGCATAACTTTCCAATCCTTCTCTCATTTGGCTCTTCATCCTGTAGCATAGAAAAATGCATAATAAGTACATAACTCTTCATCAGCAACCAAGGCGGTACAGTGGTACAATTCGGCAGAAGGAAAAAGGATGTACTACCAACCTGCGTTCGGGGGAATATTTCAGCAAGGATCTTCTTGTACCGCTTAACAGGCTGTCTGGACCGCGTTCTCAGCGCGGGGCAGAAATAGCAGAGGCTCCCGCATGCCGGCAGGACCCTCCGTGACACCACACCCATCCTGTATCATATACTTTTTTTTATAAATAAAATCGATAACGCGCATGTTATTGCAAAACTGCTAATGCTATACCATCCATTCACGACATACTAACTCATGATCCGGATTCCAACAATGGACATGATAATTGGTATGGTTGACTTCAAAACAAAAACGAGTTAATTGATCGTAATTTGAAGGGATCCCGATTGAACTCGCAGCGAATGAGCCAGCAATGGATGATCGATTAGAAATGCACCGAATGTTAAATAGCCTTCACGCAAAACACACAAACCAGAAATGCCACACCTCGAGCACCAAATTGAGGTGCGGCAGGAACCCCGGCACATCAAGCAGGGACAGGGATGATAACGAAACGTTGAGGCGTGGGAGGAAGCCTTACATATTGTTACGCGGGGCCGGCCGGCCGGCAATGGCGAGTTTGTCGGTCGGATGGAGCTACCACGGCAATGGGGTGGAGGACGGGGCCGGATCGGAGCAATGCGGGACGCCTGCGTCGCTGCCGGTGGCGGTCCTCCGCGGTGGGGGAAGGAAGGGAAGGGAGGGAGGGAGAGAGAGGCACGCACGCGCGCACGCCCCGCGGTTATTCGCGACGCGGCCTTTGCTGTGACACCCTGGCTGGGTTGTTGGGTGGTCGCGGTAGCAGGAGAGGAGCGGTGGTCCGCGCGCGCGGCCCGGTCCGCCATCCTCGGCGGCGCGCGGCGTCGGGGGGCCTTGCCGATTTAGGCTGTCGCCGCAGTTGCCTCAACAAGTTGGTTTCCTCTTCAAAACAAGGTGCTCTCTTTTTCCCTCTATTTTAGTTATTACTATTATTTTCTTTTTCCTCTCCTGTAATAAGGCTTATAAGAGTACACGGCTCTGTTTGGAAGCAAAGTATTTTTTAAAGTTTTTGAAGAATACTAAGTATGATTTTGCTAAAAATTTTGGTTTTAGAAGGTAGAGAGGTGTTTAGATGCAACAATTTTTTTATAATTTTAGAAACTATGTTATTGATTGAAAAAAGTGTAACCATTTTGCAGTTCTGAAAATTTCAGTCAAGACCTTTTTTTTTAAACTATAATTTTATTTGACATTGACTTTTAAAACCATGATTTCTTAATACTTTAATATTGAAAAATTAAAACACCCGAACAAAGGGTAAGTTGGTTCCGCAATTCATCGGCAAGGGACGAAGATCTGCAACCTTACCCATGGCCGGCATCACCGAGCACGCCGCCAACAGTGAGCGGGGCTCATCGATGTCCAAGGCAGTGGCGCAGCCGTGATTCTCCATACACGATTAATTAATTTGTGTGTTTTACATTTGCTCATGGCATGATATGTGCATCGCATAACATACCGTGTGTATTGTGCATTTGTGCTTGAGAAAAATATAATACTCACACAGATTTGATGTATGAGATAACAAATCGATATTTTCAAACTAATGACAACATTTCTCTCCTAGTCTTATGTCCCTTAATATTTGTATTTTTATACTGCTAAATATTGTTGCCTAGAGTCGTCCGAATTTGTTGCACCCTTGCCAACATCGCCCAGATCCACAACCGAGTATCAGGTCTACACCCGTCTACCTTGCTTCTTTGAACAAAAAAGAGAAAAAAAAATATTTTTTTTTAAAAAACGCAGCACCATTGATGCTTCCTTTGTTTCTCCGTGATGACAGCCATTAGCTGGCCTGGTGCTATTCCTATGCCACAGTGCCCCGTTGTGCTCATTCTGGTGCAATCGCATATTTATCTTTATATTTCATCATGGTGATTTAGAAGTCCATGCTTGTAAATTTAATTGTTGAGGGTCTCAAAATATACACAATTTCATACGTTGAATTGCGTCGGCGTTCTGACCACCGGCACAGTGAATATACAATTGTGAGGGTGGTGTGCCTTCGGATTCGATATGACACAGTCTAAGGAAGACTAAGAAGATTTTTACCTGGTTCGGACCACCTCGAACAGTGTAATACCCTACGTCCAGGGAGCGGATTATCTCGATGATAATGTTACAAAGACGGGATCCTCTCTTCGTGAGAGGATCCGGAATGTGGGCGAGTGGGGGTGCTTGCTCAGAGGGATGTAAAGACCTTGGTCTTCAATGGAGCTCGTGGTTGTCTTTCGTGTGTTTGTTTCTGTTGCTTGTGTTCGATTTGTGTTTTTGTTCACGGTGATGTTGGGTTGTCTCTATCGCTCCACGGGCCTCCTTTTATATAGGAGGGGGCCCGAGGTTACAAGTGGTAGGTGTTACACGATCCTGCATTCTCGCCGACAGGTGGGCCCTTTCGTCTTCGTCGCCATCATTTCGCTTCGTCCAGGCATGGTCGTGACCCATCGCGTCGTGCGCAGCGACGGGTACTGTGATGCTCGTCCGGCACCACTGTGCCGGCTACAGTGCTGTCATGTCTTGTCCGGCAGTCGTCGCAGCTTTCTGCTTGAGTGTCGCCGTAGTGAATCTCGTTTTGTCCCGTCAGGACGGATGACAGTTGGCCATCAGAGTAAATGTACCATAACGCAGTACCTACCCTCCAGAGGTCGCTCCCCGGGGGTCGGCCTTCGGAGGCCGGAGTTTTCACGTGCCCGCGCGGTTAAGACATAACCGCCGTAGATTGCCGTTGGGGGGTCCGAACCCGTGATCGCCCGACCCCCGACCTTGCGCGTCCAAGCGCGATTTGTTAGGTACCCGGGGTACGTGATCCCGACAAATTGTACGAGAAACCGACAAATTGTATGAGAAATCTTAATGAAATTGTACTTGTATTCATTGAATAATGTGTTTTTTGTTATTACAGGTAAGAAACTAGTGTGTCATGAGGACTTTTCAGAGAGAATCCAGAGGGTAGAAGTGTTCTACTCACAAGTGCAATTTACCTGACAATGTTGAAGTGCATATAATTGATTATGACGATGATAATTATGCTTCAACGCACCAAAATTTTGAAGAAGCTAAGATTTGAATATGGCACGGTACTACTTGTATTCATGTTTATACAGTATAATGTGCCTAGTGCTTCAAATGGAGGGTCGTTCCTAAAAAACGAAAATATGAAGAGCTAAGGGAAATAATTTGTTAGGAGTTTTTTGTGTGTGAAAGGGCCCATGAGTGGAATCATATTGTAGCATGTGATGACCCAGACTCGTACTTGTTTTTATTGAATAGTGTGTTCTTTGTTATTATAGGTAAAAACTAGTGTGTCACGAGGACATTTCAAATTAAGAATCCAGAGGGTAGAAGTGTTTATACTCGCAAGTATCATCCTAGAAAAAAGCTGTGCAATTTACCTGACAATGTATCTCATCTTGCAAAAAAAGATGTGTGATTTAAATGACAATGTTGAAATGTATATAATTGATGATGATTATAACAACAAAGATTACTCGGTGGAAGATGCATCATAGCAGCTTACACTTTACAACGTTGAGATGACACATGACAATTAATTAATTTTTTGTGTTTTGCACTGTGTTGTGCACTTGTGTGCTTGAGAAAAGTGTAATACGCACATAGATTTGACGGTAATAAATTGTTGTTTTTTCAAAACAATGGTAGCATTTATTATTGTTTTTTCAAAACAATGGTAGCATTTCTCTCGTAGTTCTATGCCTGTTAATATTGACATTTTTATCATATTTTATCCTTCATTATAACTATTTGAATGGATTTGACGCAAAATAGCACATCATTTTCTCTGTCCGCTTTTATTCCCACCGCATCCATTTCTCGCGCTCCTACTCCACCGACACTATGAACAAATCTAGTACAATGTTGTGCCCTCCTCTCAGCTGCCATGTCAGGCCTCCTCCCCCCTGCGGCCCCATCCTGCCGCCGCCCTTCCCTCCCTCCCTCTCTACTTTTTTTGCCTTTTCTTTTCTTCTCACCACGCATTGATATGGGGTTGCCATGAAAGTTTGAAGTGATTTTCCATTAATAAAATTTAATCACTACGTCTATATTTACTAGAAATTTTATTATTCTTAAAAAAATATGTTAAATTAATTTTGATGATAGTAACATCGAAGAAATTCAATGCAAATAAGAAATTCCCTCATGTTCCCATAAATATTGATATTTTTTCTATATCTTGTCCGGCATTATAATTGTTTAAGGGCCTATTTGGATCTTTGGAATTGAATTCATTCTAATAATTGCAATTTATGTATAGATTAATTAATCTAATATAATTGTATATAAAATATATTTATATATTTATTGTTAGACATACAAGAAACATACTTATATGTTGCATTTTTATTGTATAGAAGTGAGTTGAAGAGTGTGCTATAAGTTAAAGAATAAAATTATAGCACAATGATCTATAAAATTTATTTCTATCTCTCATCCTATGAATTTGAAGTAAGCTTATTTGTGAGCTTGAAAAAGTTATAAAATATCAAATTCTAAGAGCAAATAGCGTAATCCACCGTGTAAATTTCAATTTCTCCAAAATAAAAGATCCAAACAGCCTCTAAATAAAATCCATGCACAACATATCATTTTCTCGGCCTGCTGTTTTCCCACCACCCCTTTTTCCTATCTCCACTCTTCTACTCTTGCTCCATCAACGCCAGGAAGTAATCTCATCCAGCACACCGCAGCCTCTAGTTGCCCCTCCTCTCGATGGCTCCATCGCATCACCCCTCCAGCCACCCATCTTCGCTGAGTTGTCGAGGGTATTACTATCTTTTATATATTTTTTTTATTACCTACTTTTATAAATATTTTTTTCTTTTTTAAATTGTTATCACCATTAAAATTTAACATCATCTTTAACTATTTTTATGTTCAAAATGTGACGTGGATTTCATATATTTAGTTATAATTGCTTTGTTTTTAAAATTTGGAAAACAACCTACTCTCTTCGTTCATTGAATTCTAACATCAACTTTGATTATTCGTCTTATTCAAAAAAATTTAATTCAAATGTGTAAAATTTTAAGTTGTGATTCAAATAACTTTAATAATAAATCAAATTATAACAAAATATATAATATTTATCAATTTTTTTAATATGACAAATAATTAAAGTTGATGTTAGAAGTCAATAGTGACATCAATTTAAAAACGAATAAGTATATATTTATATATTTAAATTAATTATTTAAATAAGACAGATAATTAAAAATAAAGGAGCATGAAAAATAGAAAGAGTATTATGACACATAAGGCATGCTTGGTTGATAGCTAAACTTTGCCGCACCAAAATTTTGACGCGCCATAATAATTTTAGTAATTGTTTGCTTCTTTTGCTGACATTTTGCAATTGTTCATTATAACTCTAGTTCATTTCTTATGCTTAATCTTACGAAAATACAGAGACAATTTTATTCGTCGAATTTTGACATTGAGGTAGTGGTAAATTTTGGCAGTCTCCGAGACTCCAACTAGGCCCTGTGACTGACGGAAGAAAGCAGCAACCTGCTACAGAAGACAGAACGGGCAGGGAGCGCTCCGCCACCACCTCGCCGCTCGCCAACTACTCCCATCCCTCTCGATGTCTCTGGTGACCACGCACCGGTGCCTCGGCGACATCACCGGCTAGCCGTCCCCCCAAACTGTCCGTCCCCTCTATGCTTTCTTTGTTTTTTTTTTTTCTTTTCTCATTTTACTTTCTTTCTTCGTCTGTCGACGATCACGTTGCAGCAGTACTCCAGGTCGGCGGTGCAAGTAGGTATGTCTCTTCCTACTAGAGCGACATCGGGCGCAGTCCCATTTCGATAACTATTCGTGAAAGATCGCCAAGTTTACTTTTGTGTTCGCGGCCTCGTTGTGTCGGTTCACTTGGATTTTTTTTTTTTTTTTGACAAAACTCCCAGCTTGTTCGCCTCCTTTGGTGCTGCCAAGTGGGGTTTTCGCAATGTGGGATTTAGAAGGGTTTCGCTAGTTGTACTTTTATGGCAATGCTAATTTTGGCCTCGATGCTCCTATTCGTTATCAATCTTTTCTTACCCCTTTTCCTCAGCTTCACATGTAAATTAAGTCTCTCTTTTCTGGAAAGCATTAGAAGCTTCCCAGTGGTGGTCTTTGTTTAATAACCTCGGACCTCAGCTGCTTAACTAATTTGTTATAGCTCGGCACTACAGTTGTGATCTGATGGTCAACCATGACAAGGGTCATCCTTTTTGGTGGTCTGAGAAAATATCAGTGTTGTTCTGTACTTATGTTTGATTGATTGGTGTCATATAATGTGTTACTTCATTTGTCTTGTGTGTTTAAACCATTACAGGAATTTAGGGGATGAATTGTCCTGTGTGTATAAACCATTTGTCCTCGTTCTTCTTTCCACCTTCCTCTCCCCGCTGCCGCCATCGGCACCCCCTCCCCTGCGCCTATCCTTACCAAATCGAGCCCACGCCAGTCCCACGCGCTTGTGCCCGTGCCCGTCCACGCTGCCGCTTGGATCCGCCATCCGCGCCGCCACTTGGATCCGCCCTCTCGCCGCCCAGATCTACAACGCCGCCTCCCAGATTCGTGCCGCCGCCTCTCGGATCCACCTTGTCGCCACCCGGATCTACAACGCCTCCGCCCGAATCTGTGCCGTCGCCTCCTGGATCCGCCCTCTCGCCGCTCAGATCTACGCCCTCATCGTCTGAATCTGTCGCGACCTTGCCAGCGTCGTCCGAATCTGCAATTGATTCTCTGGTTTGCACTTGTCTACCCTGCTTCTTTGAACAAAAAAAATAGAAAAAAGTAAATAAAGTTAAAAACAGCAGCATCATTGCTGCCTCCTTTGTTTCTCCATGATGGTAGCCATTGGCCAGCCTAGCTAGTATTATTCCTTTCGATGGTGCCTCATTGTGTTCGATGGCACCAATTTGGGGATTTTTCTTTCACATGTAAGGTTCATATAGAAGCCCAGTAGTTGTGGGTGTATCTCACGGGACAACAGGAGTCTCCCTCTTCTCCCCATCCTGCCTACCCTCACCTACCAGCCTGATGCGTATAAAGCTGCGAATGTTGCTCTCCTTGAGGCCTTTGAGCTCTCAATGGTTACCTATGAGTCTGACCTGGCGGACTATATGAGACTTGGTAGCGTGGGAAGGTCTATGCCAAGACTATCATGCTTGCGAGTATAGAGATCGACCTCTCTTTCTCTTAGAGGTTTTTCCACTTCCCATCAGATGTGAACTCATCTTTGCCACAGTTATGAGATTTGTAACGAGGTTATGCACCTTGTTGTTGTAACGACCGGGATTTTGTACCTTTCGGTAGGACTCGATCTCACGTGCTTGTGCCAATCCTAGGAGTTTGGCAGGCACGTTTATCACAAGTGAACAATCAAGAAACCATAACAGAATGAGTAAATAAAGATAAGATAAATTGAATCAATGAAATCACCCATAAAACTTACTGAGTTTTTCAAAGTGGAACGAGACCACAGAGAATCCAAAAACTAGAATAGCAGCGAAAACAACAAGCGAAAGCAAGCAGCAAGACGAACCTCTTCCTCCACAGGCAACTCAAGTGCAGGAGTGAAGCTCGAACCACAGCTGGAGAGCAGACGAGAACGATCTTCTAGCTGACCTCTGAAAAAGACGGGCGTGAAAAGCCGTGAGTACGTGAATACTCAGCAAACCGCATGCTACCTAGCAACAATGTATGCATGCATGGGGTAGTTTCAAGGGTAAAAGCTGGCTCAAGTGCTAAATGTAAGTTTGAAACATTTTACTTTTAAAGATGTAAAAAGTTTTACTTTAAATCAATCAAATTTTTATTATTTTGCCTCGCAGAGATCTCCGTTATCCCAAACGAGGGTTCATTTTAAATGTCGATGTAATCTCTACACCCGGCCACAGCTCAAAGGCCAGAGTTCAAAACATTTTGAAATAGAAGAGGATGGAAGAAAACAAAACTACTCAACGAGGAGCACTGCTCAGGGGGTTGTCCTTCAAAAAGGACGTGGCAATGCGCATTGACTGTAACTCTGCAGAGTTTATGCACCTGGACCCACGAGAAGTGACGTCATACAAGAAACTTTGGCCACAGCCTAAGTATAACAACCACACAAGACTCTTTCACAAGCTTTAGCTGACGTTACCCGTTCTCCAGGATAGGGATCCCAATCGCCTACGCTGCCGAGTCCAGAAGCTGTGAAGGGACCCACTGATCAGGTGGGGTTTCCCGCTCTCATGTGGGAAGTCAAAGCTATACACCACACTAACACATCACCGTCAACCCACGGGTAAGCAACCAGCCTCAACAAGCTTCAAGGTCAAGCCACTGCCCATACAAAGTAGCGTGGTGTGCATGGTTATCGACTGAGCGTACAAAGCTCGAAAGACTCGGTTATTAATTGCCAGAGCAGGCTATCTCTCCAACCTCAACTCTAACAACCAACAAGCTCGTCGTCAAAGCCGAAGCCTTCAGTGTACCCGCCACAGGTACTCTCATAGGGATTTTTCGAAAGTCCCCCGGCTCCTCATACTCCTTTCTGCCCCAGCTAAATAGTTTTGTATAGAGTTATTTGCAAAATACACGCATTTGAAGCACAGTTCATAAACATTTAACACAATTTTATTTTTATAGTGATAAAGTGTGAAGTATTAAATAAATGCTACTAAGCATGGCTAAGCATAAAAATAAAAATAAAGTAATAGTACTAAAGCAGTCTAGAGCTCATAATATGTGAAACGGTAAATAGGCACGGCTTAGGGATATTGCTAGCATCTTTTAAAATAGTTGGCATGCAAAATTAAGGTTGCAAACAAAACATGCAGTTTGAAATACTGGGTACAAAATTGGTCAAAGAGCACGGCTTGCCTTGAGGGTCGAGATTCCATCCGGAATCTAGGTCCTCGTATAGAGCAGTCTTCAAATCCTCCGAAATAACTTCTTCAACTGGATAACAACACGAAAAAGGGATCAGACACTGAAAAGGATCAGACACTAGGTACATGATAATTTAAATTTGAATAATTAAATTCAAATTTAAATTACAAAATTAAACGTGCTCGAAAAATTCCCCGGAAAGTTTCTACACGACGATCTCAACAGGACGAATCTAACGGAACAACATCTAACGGAACAACTTGAAAAACTTTTGAAACTCAAATGAAGGCTCTACAGACTTTTGAAGATTACTACACCAACAATTCTAAAAAGGAACTACGGCACTGAGAAAACGTTGCAGCACCTGCAGACTGCCGACTCCACTACAGCCAAGGAACGCTCAGATCTCGCATCTAACAACCTTGCAAGTAACATCACAGAGAAATTTGATATTTCACCACAGAAGAGGGCGCAAGGGAATCAACAATGGAACGAAACAACCAAAGGCAGAGTAGGACGCGAAGGCCGATGTAGATGGATCAACGCGGGATGTTTGGACAGACTCGACCAAAGATGCACGGAGATCGAGGCTTGAAGCAGTTGACAAAGGCGTGCTGAAATCAAACAGCCTAGCAATCAACGTAATGACGCGCAAATTGGATAAGCACAACAGGTAAATGACGCACGAGAAACCGAACTTGGTCAAGTATGGCGAAGCGGTGATGGAGACGCTGCTGAGCGGCGAGATCCAGCAGAAGGGTACGCGGATCGGAGCGTGGTTGACGGAGCGTGCGCGGGGACTCGCGGTCGACGGGAGCAGGCGCTGGATCGGAGCCCGTGACCAAAGAGCGGAGACGGGCGACGCGCTGGACAAGGTGATGCGGAGCCCGGGGAACAGGAACGGAGTGGCTCCAG
>BCLG01001591.1:0-50560 GCA_001602295.1 Zoysia matrella | reverse complement strand
GGGACTCGCGGTCGACAGGAGCAGGCGCTGGATCGGAGCCCGCGACCAAAGAGCGGAGACGGGCGACGCGCGGAGGACGACGGGGATGCGCGTGCGGGCGACGAGGTGGTCGACGGAGACGACGCGCCGCGGACGAGATTCGTGGCGCGACGGCAGGACGGGGTCCTTGTCTGGGCGACAAAATCGGAAGGGCGGCGGCGGCGGCTCTCGGGCGGTGCGAGCAGGGAGTCGCTCGCCCGACCCTGTTCTGCGTGGCGTGAGAGAAAAGAAAGAAAAGAAAATGAGAGAGAGGAGGAGAGAGAGGATAAGATTTAGAGGTGTTTTAAATACCACCTAAGAGATAAGATGAAGGGCAAGGGGTTGGTGGGGAAAAGATAAAGAGGAGAAAAATTATTTAGAAAAAAATTTAGAAAATTCAGAAAATAATTTTCAGTCCAAGGACCAAAATTATTTCGGTGCCCAGAAAATTGCAATGAAGAAATTCGAATTGGAACGAAACAAAATTGGAATAATCTTCACTTCGATTAATTTGAGAATTCGGACTGAACAAAAACTTGGGAAACTGACACTTTGATTAATTCAAAAATTTCGGGATGTTACAGTTGTCGTCGAGGAGGCTCAGTCTCTTCGACTGCTTGACCATAGTGCGGGTGACTTTCACCGTCAGATCTATGCTGTCTGGGCATCGTCTAGATAGCTTGGGTGTTGAGTTCTATGTCCCAGATACTTTTCTATGATATCATCGCCATTGGGACCAGTGGAAGACTCTTTGTCTTCATGAGTTTCTCTCAGCTCTCTGAACTTAATCCTAAGTTCAAGACAGTCAAGTCCCAGCTCCTGACACATCGGTCTCGCCCATCACTTGATGAGGTGATGCCGGAGCTACGGGTCGAGGAGACGCTCCTTCGAGAAGGGGCTGTGAGCCAGGATCAGCAACCTACCTCTACTCTAGCTGCTTGGCCTCTTTCTCCAGCTTTGGCACCCTCTCCTATGCCTTCATCACTGTTGTCTTTGACACCCTCTATAGTTTTGTTAACTTATCAACGTATCATTGTTTCTGTAGTGGCTAAATTATATATAACTCCCTCCGTTCCTAAATTGATTTTGTCGTTGATTTCTAACATCTAACTTTGACCATTTGTTTTATTCAAAAAATCGATAACTTTAATATGTTTTATTGTAATTTAATTTATTTTAAAAGATATTTGAAACACGGTCTGTAATTTGCAAGTTTGAACTAATTTTTTTAAATAAGATGAATAGTCAAATATTATGTTAAAAATCAACATTGACATCAATTTAGAAATCGAGAAGTAAATCTTTTTTCTAAAATAAATTAGATTATATATTTAAAATTTTATAATATATTTTATTTTTTATATCAAAGAAGCCTCTATTTTAGTTTCGCTCCGGGCCACCGAAATCTCAGGGCCGGCCCTGCAACTGAGGTCACATGGTTGCGGTGGCTTCTTGAGGATTTTGGTATCCGTACTACACACTGACCTCACTTTCCTCTGACAGCACGGGCACCATTAGTATGGCTTGAGATCCGGTGAATCATGAGCTCACCAAGTACATTGGTGTTGATGTCTATTATACGAGATTGTAGGTGCATGATCAGGTTGTGGACACTTCACTATGTGCCTTTGGAGGTTCAGGTTGTAGACTTCTTCACAAAGGCACAGATGAGGCTCAACACAGCTATTTTATGTCCGAAGTCAATATTGTGGATCCATCATGAGTTTGAGAGTGGGGGTGTTAGATATCTTGGATGGCTCGAGGTCTTCTTTGTATATTGTATATACCCCTTGGGGCTGTTCAATGGAAGTCAATAGTCTATTTCCTAACAATGGATACTGCAGACTACTAGAATGCTTTCTACAGTGCTAAAAACAATCTTTTTCTAGGATTTCAGGTTGGGCTGCTGGCTCCACCTATCCCCCTGCTAAACAACCCCCAAACTCCTCGGTCCCCAAAAGTTCCCTCGTCCTGAGTTATATATACGCAAGGTTTTCTACCCTAATCTTTCTCCCATCTGCAGCATTTCATTATCGCTGATTTTCCCTCTTCAGTCCTGCCATCCCCTCGCCCACCCAATCCTAATCCGCCTCCGACCCTCCGCCGGCTCCCTTGGCACTTCCCTATCTGCCGCCTCCCCACCTACCTAGGTGCTGCGCTGCCAGTTGCCTCCCCTCGTGCTCGGGGCCCCTGCCGCCCGTCCCCCCCCCCCCCCCCCACAAAAAAAAATTGGGCTGACCTAGAAAGGGTGCCTTTTGGGGAATTGCTTCGGGACATGCTCTAACATCGATTCCTGGCCATTTACTTTTAAAATATTTTCCCCTAAAATAGGTGACGGCCCATTTAGATTAAAATGTTTTCCCTAAAATATAGTTGTATCTTACAAGTTACAACTGCTCTCTTGTGGTGGAATCATGCGACTTTGTAGAGGCCACACATTCGGGCTATGTTTGTTCTAGCACAATCACATATTTGTCTTTATATCTCATCATGGTTATTTAGGAGTCCATAGTTGTAAATTTAATTGTTGGGGTCTCAAAACATTCAGAATTCCATATGTTGAATTGTATGGGAAATCTTACTGAAATCGTACTTGTATTCATTGAATAGTGTGTTTTTTGTTCTTACAGAAACGTGTCATGAGGACTTTTCAGGGTAAGAACCCAAAGGGTAGGAGTGTTTCTACTCGCAAGTGCAATTTACCTGCCAATGTTGAAGTGCATATAATTGATGATGGCGATGATAATTACGCTTCAACGCACCAAAATTTCAAGAAGCCAAGATTTGGATATGGCACAGTACCACCTTGTATTGGTGTTTATACAGTTCAATGTGCCCAGTGCTTCAAATGGAGGGTTGTTCCTATAAAGCAAAAATATGAAGAGCTAAGGGGAACAATTTGTCAGAAAAAATTTGTGTGTGAAAGGGCTCGTGAGTGGAATCATATTTTAACCTGTGATGAACCAGAAGACATGTCACTAGATGGAGATAGGGTGTGGGCAATTGATATGCCAAACATTGCCCAGCCTCCTCCTGGCTGGGACAGGGAGGTCAGACTCCGTGGGGCTTCCAACAAGTTTGCAGATGTGTATGTCACTGATTCCTTACTTGATTCATATTTAGTTGCAATAGCATTTGTGGTTTGTTATCTTCAAAATAGTTTGACAATTTCTATGCATAGTTGCTTGTGCGACTATAAAGAGAAAATCTCTTATGATGTGTCAGTGGGAACAATGCCAACAACCATCAATATGTATCAATCAACAATGTTGTCCATTGAAGTCCCTAGCTTAAGCTTTGGAAGTTTTCTTTTTTATGTTCCAAATAATGATTAATATGTGCTTGTAGGCATGTGGATACTTTTTAGAGCATTTGACATATATATATGCATTTATCATATTCTCAGGTATTACATTTCTCCATCTGGCAAAAAACTGAGGTCATTGGTTGAAATTAGGAGGTATGTTCATCCATTCACACATTGTTCTATCTGCTGTGTAGTACTTATTTGGCTGATTCACCTTGTTAATTTAAGACCAGAAAGCAGAACCATGACATGTTCTGAAATTTTCCATGAAGTGATGCATCATTACTTTTTAATCCAGGTACTTAGCAAACAATCCACAGTACACTAGAGGAGGGGTTAACTTATCTCAGTTTTCATTTACTATTCCCAAACCTCTGCATGAAGTCTGTGCTGAGAGGCCTGCTGGAGAAGCTCATGAGTCACCAGAGCTTTCTGATCTTGCACAAGGTGTGTTAAATTGGACCAGGATTTTCTGAACTGTTGGCTGCATATGCATCTGTATCTGTATCTATATCTGTTTTTTTTTTCAATTCTATACATCTGTAGGACAGAGCATGCCTCAAATCAGGATACACAGCAAAGATTCTTGAAATTGAATAAAAAAAAACTGTAGTCACCTGCCAGACTGTAGTGTTTGCTTAAACTTTGGCATGTTAAAACTGTAGTTTTTCCTAAGTCATTCGTTTAATACATTTATTTATTCATTTCTTTGGTATCTCAATACCATGGGCCAGCCAGAAATGGCTCATGTATTGATTTCTCACTGGGAAATCAATGGGTGCTATAAGCTCAGGCCTGACCTCTGGCAGGTCTGGGCCTTGACCCAAACCTGTTGGGTACATGGTACAGAGAATTCAACACTCGTAATGTTTTCTAGAAATATTACTTTGCTTTATTAGAAATATCTTCTAGCAGCATTTATTTGAGAAGTGATGAATTTTTTTTCATATAATACTTTGCTCTTGAACGTATTTCCAGTTTAGCTGAGGGCAACTGATACATAGCAGCTCCCTCAGTGGATTATAAGTAATAAGGAACACTCTGAATTGGAATGCCAAAAAGTAACAACGTTTTTTATTTCAACTCTCTATTTTCTCTACGATATCATTGAGTCGTGTCTTTTTTACCACTCCTTATCTATTCTTTTCCTAGTTAACTGCATTTCTATTTACTACTCCATCAGAGCTAGCTATACTTGTGGCATACTGTCTACCATTTTCTGACATAACCGTGTATATATATCGCTGTTATCTTTGCAGTTGATCCACTGCGCTGGGCAGTGCCTCCTACTTATAAGGAACAGCTACTAGGTGAACCTGGCTCTTCAAGTTCGGATCCTGTTCACCTTGACCATCCTGAGGTGTCAGGACATGCTCAGGCTGAGGCATCCAAATCACCAACTCCACCCCGCAAGAAAAGAACTGCGAGGCAACTGCCGTCGAGGAAGCATCGAAGGGCTCCACCAGCACCAGCACCAACCGGTTCATCCTAGAAGTCTAGTATGCGGCTGACCAGATGCGTTGAGCATCGATTCTTTTGGCAAAATGTAGATATGAAGGCCGTGATACAGGCCGTACTGTTGTCGGAAGTGGGTATTCTGTTCTACTTAGTAAATGTTTGGGTGAATTTGATACATGTCATTATAATTTTGTAAATTTTAAAATATATCACTCATGTGTTAATGAAAGATGGGCTCTGCAAGTAAATGACACGTGAGACCGAATGGTATATTTTAAATTTCACAAAATTGTAATGACATGTATCAAATTAATCTTAAATGTGTTTGTGTTGTTACTGCTACTGGATGGTTTGGATGTTGTTCTAGCATTGTGCGTACATTATCTCAGTTGGAAGTGTGATAGACTTCATTGATCGTTCTGAATCGCTGAAGGTGTAGTGTTTCCTCTTGCCTGCCTGCTTCTCACGGAACGATTGGCCCTTGCGTAGAAACCAGCTGCGGGTCTGGTGTCATCCAGATTCCAGCTTTGACAAGGAAATGGTGATCCTTTACGTTCCATCCTGGAGGACAGGACGCTGTTCTTCTCCAGGTCATTTCAGTAACTCCTGAGCAGGGCGACAGTGGGGAACGGAATTCCCTGGCCGTAACTGTGGCTGACAAGTGGACCGCTCAAATTCTCTCCTCCTGTTTTTCTTACAGATATTAGGTGGTGCACATGGCTAATTTTTGTGCACTAAAATTTGAAAAATTCCACATGATTTCTTAAAAAAAAAATCTCACGAAATATTTTGCCGATATACAGACGTCTATTGCAGTGTATCAAGTCTCACAGAACCATCTTGAAAAAGTCTAGTGCAGTGCAGTTAGTGTACTATGCTATTTGCTCTGTGCTTAAAATAATAGAAATCATCTAAATTTTGATTTGGCATGATTAAAAATACTCCTGCTCACGCTCCAGATAAACTTGCAAAGGGAGTGGACTTCCGACCTGGTCACTCGGATCAGTCCTACTTAAGCAACCCGGGACCGACGCCAACGCAGCCTATCATCGTTTGGATCCCAAGCTTCGTCGGCCATGGCCGCAGCCGACCACTTCACGCTGCCGCGTCGCCTGGTCTTCGCCTTCTATCTCACCGGGCACGGCTTCGGCCACGCCACCCGCGCCGTCGAGGTTGCCTCTCGTCACTCCTCGCCCCGGGCATTCCAGCCGCGGGCCGTCCGTCCGTTCGTTCGTTTCGCTGCTGAATCAGTGAATTTTTTTCTAACATGCTGCATTTGCGCCGTTCCGCGATCGCAGGTGGTTCGTCACCTCATCGCGGCGGGGCACGAGGTGCACGTGGCCACGGCCGTGCCGGAGTTCGTCTTCACCGCCGAGGTGAGCTCCCCGCGCCTGCGCGTCCGCAGGGTCCTCCTCGACTGCGGCGCCGTCCAGGCCGATCCGCTCACCGTCGATCCCCTTGCCACTCTAGAGAAGGTCACTCGCGCATCCCAATTTCCCTCACTATCTGTGCCACTGACCTGCTTTGTGTGTTGACGCTCTTTGGTCGGCGGAATGCAGTACCATGAGACGGCCGTGGTGCCCCGCGAGTCGATCCTGAGGGCCGAGGCGGAGTGGCTGGGCTCAATCAAGGCGGACCTAGTGGTATCCTCAACTGCTCCGTTGTGATTTTTGCTGAACTGTTTCATTTAGCTCTACTGCTAGAAGAGAGTGATGAGCACAGTGTCTGAAACTCTATACTGAACTGGGTGTGGTTTGCTGTTGGATCAGGTCTCGGATGTCGTTCCCGTGGTATTCAAGGTGGCTGCGGATGTGGGTATCCGCTCCGTGTGCATTGGGAATTTCAGGTGAGCCTCCGCTAAATTCCACCTATTTGAACATCAAAGGTTCACCTTGTCTTGCCCTTTCAATGTGAGGTCTTGCCAAACTTATCAGAAGTTCAGTTGAGTTACTGATCATAGGATTTATACAGATATATGTAATTTTCTAGTCTCTTTTTACATGATGAAGGTATATGTCTGAATATTGACTTCTTCCAGAATAATACCTGATTGCACTTACACTTGGAGCAAATTACATACCGAATTCCTCATCATTTGCCCTGTGTTTGACCACGTGCAATCTGCAGTTGGGACTTCATATATGCAGAGTATATCATGGGGGCTGGATCTCATCACCGATCTATTGTTTGGCAGGTTATGTCTTTACTATTTCGCAGATCATTATGTCTCCCTTTTCATGTTGGAATCGTTGAAATACTGATCTATAGATTATTTGCAATCACATTCTATGTATTTCTTTGATCTTGTTTTCTTTAGCTTTGAAAAATTTGTGCATATATACATAGACATTTCCACCAGTTGAATAGCCAATTATTTTATTAAACAGATAGCAGAGGACTACTCCCATTGTGACATCTTACTTCGTCTACCTGGATACACTCCAAGTATGTTCAACTATTTTTCTCCTTTCCATTCAGTGAAACATTTCAGGTCCCATTTCTCAGTTATCATGAAAATAGAATGGTATTTCTTTCTGTAGTGCCAGCTTTTCGTGATGTCATTGATGTGCCTCTTGTGGTAAGAGGATTGCGGAAATCTAGATCGGAGGTTTGTATGATTCTACTAGAGCACTGATATTCCAAAAGGTTTGATAAATTTCTTGCTCTCTAATTACACACTCAATTTTGGTCTGTTAGGTGAGGAGGGAACTTGGGATTGAGGAGAATGCTAAGGTGCTCATTTTTAATTTTGGAGGACAGGTGGGTCATTTGTATTAGCTATAAATTTAACAATCCTAGGTCATTTTCCTGCTTGTACTAGTGTTTCATATGATAATATGCTTTCTTCAATGATTTTATGTTTTTGACTGACTCCCTGAAATCAAGTTTGCATATCGTTTGCACCAATTTGTGTTTACTTTGATTGTTTTAGTATTTTGCAATGCTATGAAACCACGATGATTAGCTACAGATACGCCATTCTTACATTATGACCATACAACAGTGAAATATTGTTTTTATTATGATTCCTACCTTTTTTTGCAAAATATACTATCTTCTTCAGAAGCATAGTGTCCTTCCATATATTCTGTAAGCTCCTATCCTTAGAATCACTGATACAGTGAAATAATCAGTGTAATATTTTCCACAGCCTGCAGGATGGGAATTGAAGCAAGAATGGCTGCCTGATGGATGGATATGTTTGGTATGTTTTGTTACAGCACAGTTGTCCCTTGAAAAAGGTGTAGCTAATGTGTTTAGCTAAACTGCTCTTTATGAAAGGTCTGTGGTGCTTCTGATTCTCAAGATGTCCCTCCAAACTTCATTAAGCTTACAAAAGATGCTTATACACCTGATATTATTGCAGCGTCTGACTGCATGCTTGGTAAATCATGATATTATATGTATTTCGGTATATCTAGTTCCTAGTTTTTGCCATTAACATTCTTGTTAGACGCACATACTTACTCTCATAATTTTATAGGAAAAATTGGGTATGGAAATGCGAGTGAGGCTTTGGCCTATAAGCTGCCGTTTGTATTTGTTCGCAGAGATTATTTTAACGAGGAGCCATTTTTACGGAACTTGCTTGAGGTTGAAATATTTCTTATTGCTAAAATCAAACTATGCTAGGAGTAATTTATGTATAGGAATAGGAGTGCTAAATGTCTTCATGCTCTGCCCCCCTATTATTTTATTTCAGCACCACCAATGCAGCATTGAGATGATCAGAAGGGATTTCCTTACTGGACACTGGAAACCTTACCTACTTCGTGCTCTCACACTTCAACCATGCTACAATGGTCCAATAAATGGTGGTGAGGTAATTTTTCTACTCATATCCATTATGGGTATTAATGATGCTATTATGTCCAAATTAGCATGGATTCAAATTATTTCTGTAATCACTTTCATTGTAGCATTTGCATTGCAGAATCAGCTGCAGTAAACCAAGTGCAGCTTTACTTAATGCAAGCAAGTCATATTACTTTTTGAATAGGCTAATAGTTCGTTTATTCAGGTGGTCGCCCAGATCCTCCAGGACACTGCTGTTGGAAAGAAGTTTATCTCTGATAAAGTGAGTGAGTGATTCTAAATAACTGTTTTGATAAAGTGAGTGAGTGATTCTAAATAACTGTTTTTGAATGTTCCTTGCACATTTTTACACAAAATAGCATTCATTGAACATAAAGCATCCTTTTTCTTATTTTGATTAGAAAGAAAATTAGAGATGGAAGCAAATTTTCAAAATCCCTGTTCTAAGATGGTAAAATGGGCTGATTAACCTGTCTCCCTTTTATTACAGTTTAGTGGTGCAAGAAGACTGCAAGATGCGATAGTATTAGGTTATCAACTACAGCGGGCTCCTGGGAGAGATGTGGACATTCCTGACTGGTACTCGCCGTCCAGGACAGAAACTGATTCTGCTGCAACCTCAAAAACTGTTGAAGCAAATGATAATGGAGAATTGTGAGTTACCTGCCCTTCCTTTTTCTCATATCTTTGTTTTTGAATGGAAGATTTTGCTACTGAAATAGAAAGTTTTTAGAATATTCCAGAAACACTTGTGTTCTGACTACTGAAAGTTTGATTTCAGTACATGTTTTGAAGACTTTGAGATACTCCATGGGGACCTGCAAGGATTAACAGATACGATGGCCTTTTTAAAGTGCTTATCCGGACTTAGTGGAAATGGTCTGAAGAGTCCTGAGAGGCAGCCCCGAGAGAAAACTGCTGCATCTGTGCTCTTTGACTGGGAGGTGCTGATTTGGCAGCTGTTTGTATTCAATTTTAGTTGATTGCATGACCATGTGCACTAACTTTGATGCATCAGCTGATGCGTCGTATCTGCTAGGGCTCATAAAGTTGCACTGATGTATGAAGATTTTGCCACTTTGTCCGTTTGCAGAAGGAAGTTTATATAGCAAGGGCACCTGGACGTTTAGATATCATGGGTGGTATAGCTGACTATTCAGGAAGTCTTGTGTTGCAGGTATGCTCATCAGGTGAAATAGGTTCCAGAACCAAAGTATAGCTGACATTAGGATGCTCTTGCAGATATTTGATTATATCCTGTTCATATCTAGATGCCCCTTCGAGAAGCCTGCCATGTTGCTGTTCAGAGAAGCCATCCCAGCAAGCAGAAGCTTTGGAAGCATACACAAGCTCGGCAGCTTGAGGATGCAGGCTTGGTACCTGTAGTACAAATTGTATGTTCAGCATAATTCTCAAAATAACTTATATTATATTCTTAAAAAGTCACCTCTTTTTTTTCCTTTCAGTTATTCCTGCGATATGTAGGTTCTGCATGTTAGATGCATGACAATAATGCTTTGCTTGACCAATTTGACTTCAATATTTTTGTTACTTGTGATTTGATGATGCTTATTATTATCTGTTGTTAACATGGTCATCTCACAGGTATCATTTGATTCTGAATCGAGTAACCGTGCTCCAACTTTTGATATGGACCTGTCAGATTTCATGGATGGTGAAAAGCCAATATCCTATGCCAAAGCCAGGGATTTTTTCTCTCGGGACCCATCCCAAAAGTAAGAAAATGTATTTAATTTTGTTACATTATTTCAACTACTGAATTATATTCATATACTCAATTATCCATCTCAGATGGGCTGCTTATGTTGCGGGAACAATTTTAGTTCTAATGACTGAGCTTGGTGTGCAGTTTGCTGACAGTATGAGCATTCTGGTAATCAACTAAGCTTCTATTTTCAAACTCTTAAAAGTCTAGTAGTCACCTAATCCGTTAGTTATCTTCTTCCTGCTCTGAAATTTGCAGGTTTCTTCTGCTGTACCAGAAGGCAAAGGTGTTTCGTCTTCTGCATCGGTGGAAGTTGCTACAATGTCTGCTATTGCTGCTGCCTATGGTTTGTAGACTGGTGATAGCTATTTAACCTATCATGAGCTCTGTACCCTGTTGTCTGTTGGACCAAATATTCTAAGGATGTCGTAAGTGACACTATGTTTTTGTCACCTGTCTGTAGGCTTAAAGATTGCCCCAAGGGATATTGCTTTGCTTTGCCAGAAGGTTTGGCCTTTAACCTGGTGGTAAATCACTCAAATATGAATAACCAACGAGTCTTTAATGGGCCTTATGTTTTTCAGGTTGAGAACCATGTTGTTGGAGCTCCGTGTGGGGTAATGGATCAAATGGCATCTGCATGTGGAGAAGCTAACAAACTCCTTGCCATGGTTTGCCAGGTTAGTGTTGTTTACTAACCTAGCATCCAGAAGCAGATAAAGCTAGATTATTGCTTTCCTCCAGTCAAAGCTGTTCCTGTGCTTGTTCGATCTTATTTTTTTGCTGCAGCCTGCAGAAGTGAAGGAGCTGGTTAGCATACCAACTCATATGCGTTTCTGGGGTCTAGATTCTGGGATACGGCACAGGTAGCATCATTTTCCTAACTGAACTTGTTACATTGAGACATTGCTTTTGTTATTGAACGTATGGAGCCAGTTAAACTGATGTTTTCTCTTGATTGAATAGTGTTGGTGGGGGAGATTACGGATCTGTAAGGGTAGGCACTTATATGGGACGAAAGATGATCAAATGTGCTGCATCAAATTTAGTTTCAGAATCCTTAACTTCAGAGGTCCCTGATCAGCCTGATCTACTGAAATCTGATGCTGCAATGGAGTACTTGTGCAATCTACCACCTCACAGGTTACAGTGTTCACTAGAATTGTGTATGGTTTTGGGCACCACATGGATGGTGATTTTTACAATAAAATCCTTTTTCAGATATGAGGCTGTTTATTCAAAAGACATTCCAGAGGTCATCAATGGAGATGCATTTTTGGAGAAGTACGGGGATCACAGTGACACAGTAACACTAATTGATCCCAGAAGAACTTACGCTGTGAAGTCTCCTACTAGACATCCTATATATGAAAACTTCCGTGTTGAGGTTAGATCTCTACCATAATTTTTCCAGATCTGCTGGATCTTTTTTCTCTAACATGTAAAAGCTTTTATCGTGTGCACTATTTTGGTTTTGTTTACTCCCTTTACTGTGGATCGTGGGCAGTCATATTACAATACTATAACTTATTGTACTTATTGACCGTGTTTTAATTTCCGGTACATAGACCTTCAAGGCACTGCTAGCAGCTGGTGATACAGACGAGCAATTGTCAGCCCTTGGAGAGCTTATGTACCAGGTAAGTTTTGAATCTTTTTTTTTTACTACTTTGTTTATATGATGTTCCCTTCTCCACTCTTGCAGATATAGCTAGCGAATTACCCTTTGTTGCTAGTCGTCCTCTTTCGGTGGTGCGTACTGCTGACATATTGCTGGATGCATGTTCTTTTGGCAGTGCCACAACAGCTACAGTGCCTGTGGCCTTGGTTCTGATGGGACTGACAGACTGGTGAATCTGGTTCAAGAGATGCAACACAGGAAGAGGTCAGATGATGGAAGCTCTAGTCTATTTGGTGCAAAGATAACCGGTGGAGGCTCTGGTGGCACCGTATGTGTTATCGGGAAGAACTGCGCCCGGAGCAGCGAAGAGATCCTAGAGGTACTTCAAATGCACGATTTTTTTTTTTTGCTAGAATATATGTTTGTGTCCTCGCACCGTAGAATAATATATAGATTGACTTTTTTTTTTTGCTTGCGATCGACGCCTACAGATTCAGCAGAGATACAAGGCTGCTACCGGGTACCTCCCTATTGTTTTCGACGGGTCATCTCCAGGCGCTGCGAAGTTCGGCTACCTGAAAGTTCGACACCGTCGTTCCTCGTCGCCAACAGCAGAATGAAGAGCTGGCCATTTGTGCCATTCTAGCTTTACTTTCCACTCCTTCTGGTTTTAAATTGTTGAGACATCAACTTACACTCTTCGTCTTATTCAAAAAATTTATTCCAATGTGTAAAATTATTAGCTGTGATTTAAATTTCATCAATGATAAAGCAAATAGTAATAAAATTTTACATGTTTGAACAATTTTTTTAATAAAATGAATAATCAAAGTTGATATAAAAAATATAAAAAGTCAACGGTGCCAATATTTTAAAATCGGAGGGAGCAGTTGAACCGTTAAACTTGCTGGACTTGATGTATGGTTCTGATGACATGCATTTCTGCTGTGATGAATGAATATTTGCTCCCAGTTTCGTGCGTCAGAAAGCCATGGTGTCCAAGGGACACAAGGCAGAGGTTGTGGTGCTGACAGAAGTTGACAGGATTATTACGATCGAGGAGGCGGCGTTGCAACGACAAGCAGTGCATGCATCTGGAATTGTTGATGGATCGGTCCCTTCGTTTACAGTGGCAATTCATACGCCAGCCCTTCGTCTATCTCTCGAAGTCCATCCATCCCCGCCATTGGATAGGGAGGCACCGGTCCAATTTGCGGTTGCTATTGGCTCGTGCCATTGAACTTTAATTTCCAACTGTACACTGCAGAGCATTATCGGTTTGCATCCGAGTTGTAGACATGAAGACGGAGGTGTAGGCAAAAGCTATATATAATAGTTTTCAAAGGTTACCACCAAAGTGGCTGTAGTTTAGTGGTGAGAATTCCACGTTGTGGCCGTGGAGACCTGGGCTCGAATCCCAGCAGCCACACTACATTTTTTTTTTTGCTCCGACCGTTGCTTTAGTACTACTCCTAGCTGGTAGCTGCAACGGAATCCGCTGCAACATGTATTTTCTGATTGATTGAAACACTCGTCATCCTGGGAGATAGATTGGACACGCGTATGTATAACCTCGCATGATATTGATCCATCAACTTGTATATATGTCCAAGCATGCATACATATATACGCACCAAAACCGTCAGCCTCTACTTTCTTCTCGCGGTATCCAATAATCTCTGACGAATTCTTCGCGCCACACGGTTGAACCCACCTCACGGGGCCGGAGCTTCGCCGCCGCCATCGTCTTCGAGGACGGCGTCGAGCGTCTGCACGACCCGGGCCATGGCCGGCCTGACCTTGGGGTTCTGGCTGAGGCAGTCGTACGCGACGCGGGCGACGCGCTCCAAGCTCCGGACGGTGAACTGGCCGGCCCCGAGCTCGCCCATCCGCCGGTCCACGATCCGCTCCAGCTTCTTCGGCCGGATCAATATGGGCCGCGCCCAGTCCACCAGGTTGCCGCCGCGAGCCCCCGCCCGGCTCGGCGGCTCCAGCGCCCGCCGCCCCACCAGCATCTCCAGCAGCACCACGCCGAAGCCGTACACGTCGCTCATCACCGTCAGGTGCCCTGCTCGTTCAGTTTATGCCACGACGGTGAGCTTATATAGCGGCGGCGGCGGCGATATGAGTTGGCCTGCTGCTGCTTAGTCGTACTTACCGGTGGCCATGTACTCCGGCGCGGCGTAGCCGTAGGTGCCCATGACCCTGGTCGAGACGTGCGTCTTGCCGCCCATCGGCCCCTCTTTGGCGAGCCCGAAATCCGAGAGCTTCGCGTTGAAATCCTGCCAGCGCGATCGGTGGTGCGTGATCAACCCATGATCGAGAAGCTAGGCTCGCTGCCAATAATCTTCGATCATTCTCTGCCAAAACTTACGTACCGCGTCGAGCAAGATGTTGGAGGTCTTGAAGTCCCTGTAGATGATGGGGCGGTTGGGGCCGTGGAGGAAGGCGAGCCCCCTCGCCACGTCGCGCGCGATCCTGACCCGTGTCGTCCACGACAGGTTGCAGGAGCGGCGGAAGAGGTGGTTCTCGAGGCTGCCCTTGGCCATGTACTCGTACACCAGCAGCCGGTGATCGTCCTCGCAGCAGTAGCCGATGAGCTGCACCAGGTTCGGGTGGCTGTACTGCCCCAGGTAACTCACCTCTGTCTGCATCCATGAATGAGCGATCTGAGCCTAAGAGAGATTGAAATGAAGAACACATGCAGACGTACTGACCAGCCACTCCCTGTCCCCCTGGAGGCCCTCGGGGTTGAGCTCCTTGACGGCGACCTCCATCGGGCGGGAGGAGCCCTTGAGCACCGCGCCGTCGATGAGCCCGAGGTACACGACGCCGAAGCCGCCCTCGCCGATGATCTGTTCCGGGTCGAAGTCGCCGGTGGCCTTCCTGAGCTCGTCGTGCGTGAACAGCTTGAGGTGCCCGTAAGCCGACATGGTCCGGAACTCCTCGACGTCCCTGGGGATGGCCAGCGTCCCCTCCGACCCGGCCTTCCTCAGCTTCGGAGGGGACGATGTCGACGGCCTCTGCGGCAGCGGCGGCGTCTCATCTGATCACCAGACCACGAACGAAGTAATCGTTACTAGGATGCAATAACGGCTGGGCAACGGCTGTACGTACGTACCTCGACGGCGGCCTGGCCGCGACGCCGGCCGCATGTCGCCGCAGCTGGGGATGATCCACCGGTGCATTCTCAAAGGCATGCTGCCTGGCGGTGGTGGAGGCAGCCAAGAAGGCAGCCTCCGACCACGCGCCGGGAGAGATAGGCGGGGGAGGAGACCGATCAGCTTGGACGCAGAACAGGTCAGAGATAGAGGCGACGGGAGGAACGGGTCGTCGGCCCGAGCTTTTGGGTGGCCAATTCGGCCTTGCCTTAATTTGGCATGCGCGCCTGACATGCACGGCTGCACGCCTTGTCTGGAAACGCAAGACGGTTGCAACCTGGAGAGAACCTGCGCGCCATTTTACTTCCCGCCATTCGTCTGCATTTCGTTCTGGACTGGGCCTTTGGCAGGCCACATGAGCCCAGAATTTGCCCACACACGCCTGATTTCTACTAGTACAACCTTTACATCAAAAACCCCTCCATTATGTTCAATTCCGAGAGGGGAGGTGGTGTAGAGAAATCGGGAACAATTCGAGGGCATCAACGCAATTCTAGAAGAGAGAAGCATGTGGGTTCGGAAGGTTCCCGAGGCATCGGGAGGCAAATTCAAAAGCGTCAAAGGAAGAGTGCTGCCCACCCAATCTCGCGGACGCGAACCCTCCCGAAGCAGCACGACACGACCGCGACCCTCCCGGAGCGCGAGAAGATGGAACTGGAAGAGGCTGCGACGAATGCTGCGGTGGAAGCGCCGGCGGCGGAGAAGACCACGTCGTACCGGTACTGGGTGCGTGAAGCGACGGGCGACGCTGCTCCGCTGCCCGCGCCCCGCAAGCTCGACGCCGCCGAACTTGCTTCCAAAGCCGCGCCCGCTACCCTCGGCTCCGTATGGAACCAGGTCAGTATGCTTTGCCACCATTTCTATAACCAGCCAAATGGGGAAGGACATTTGGTTTCATTTTCTTGTACTAATTTTAGATTACCAGTGTACTAATGAAGAATCTACACTAGTTTGTCTAATTCATTTCCGGCTTGTAATCTAGCCAAATGAGTAGATTGATCCCGTTAAGAACCGTTAAGTTGTAGACTTGTAGGCAACAGTGCCATAGCCTAACAAGTAACAGCACATCATGACTGGTACAGTTGCTGTTCTTTATATATGCAGCAATCCATTAAGTCGAAGATAAGATCGATGGCTAGAGGTTTGCATCTGAACTTTGTTGAAATCCACGAAACACCTCGATAAGTTATTAACTTGAAGATGAGATTCTGAAATCTGAAATTTTCCTTTCCTATTATTACCCACACTTTATCTTGACTGGAGTAACTGATATATACTCCATCCGTTCTTAAATTGATGTCACCATTGACTTTTACAATCAACTTTGACCATTCGTCTTATTCAAAAAATTTACTCGAATATGTAAAATTTTAAGTTGTGATTCAAATAACTCTAATGATAAATCAAATTATATCAAAATATATAAAATTTATCAAATTTTTTTGAATAAGACGAATGATCAAAGTTAAATTTAAAAGTCAACGGAGACATTAATTAAAGAACGGAGGGAGTAATATATATAATGCATTGAAAACCGAAACTATGGTACATAAGTTTGTAGCTCTGCAACTAAGTTTTTGATGTTCTGTTTGCAGGCTGGAACCTGGGAAGAAAAGAGCCTCAATTCATGGGCCAGTAGCAGGATAAAGGTTTAGTTCAGATGACACACATGACGTTTCATAAATATGGTCATGCTGTTTGAATTCTTATCTAAGTTGTTACTCCCCAACTTCAGGATTTGCTGGGATCTTTAGATCCTTTGGAATTCTCAACGGGAAAGGCATCTGTTTGTGAAGTATCCAGATGCTCCGGCGATGTGAGTACCATATTTCTAATAAATATTTTATTTAGATCAATGATAAACTATTTTTAACCATAATTTAGCATTACAGGAAACTACCCTTTTTTGTATTTTCATGGGATCCTTTCGTTTCTAATTATCATGAGTAAATGTGTATCATATGTGATGGTTGTAGGTGTATTTCAGTTGTCAAACTCAAATAACAAAATGGTTTTTTCTTAGTATTTTGATGAATGGGGGTGTATGCTCGTCGTTGTCTTAGTTTGCATTTTTTTCCCATTAGAATAACAGTTTTTTGGAAAGGAACATTAGAATAACAGTTGTAGCTAAAGAAATATCTTGTTGATCTGGCAGGCATTTCTTGTCACGGTTCGCAATAAGAAGAGAGTTGGCTATACTTATGAGCTGAGCTTGAAATTTAAAGGTACATCCATTTTGGAATTTCAGGTTTAACACATTATTAAGTAGAGTACTTCCTTTAAACAGTATACCATGATGGGAGGTTTTTTTTTTTCCCTTCTCTTCCAGGTGAGTGGCTAATTAAGGAAGAGAACAAGAAGGTTAGAGGTCATCTGGAGATTCCTGAATTTTCATTTGGCGAGCTCGAAGACTTGGAAGTAAGGAAACTGTTCTGAAGTTGTGTTAATGCTTTGCATAATAATGTTGTGTGAAATGTTGCTTGTTGCCGGTGAACTGATCGTATTTTTTTTTCTCAGGTAAAAGTAATGATCACCAGTGACAAGGATCTCTCGTCTGATGATAAAGCTCAGATTTGCAAGGATTTGAAGTCCTTCGTTTCGCCTATTCAGGAGAAGCTGCGTGAGTTCGAAAAAGAGCTGAAAGATAGATAGCGAAGTACTAATTATTGACCTTGCTGAAACATATAATTTGCTTTGGGTGTTTGTTAAGCCATTGACATGCATTAGTACGAACTGCTGCGGTTGGCAATGTTCGTTTTTACATTGTCGATCTGTAAGGTCATGGTTGAGGTAGCGTCGCGTGTGTGCCATGAAACTGTACTGTACATTGGGCTTGTTTCCAGGCAATTGAGCGAGCCCATTTGTGGTATCATTTGTCTCTCGCCGGAGGCGGAACTTTGCGAGTCTGCCGAATGCCATGGGATTTGATTGATGAACATCAGTATTCAGTAGGCAGGCGCACATACTGACACAAAGAAAAGAGAATTTATAGTATTTATATTTTCTACAACCCATTAATTATCAAATCTGAACTTTTATTGAGTCATATATTTTTTTTTGTTTGCATCGTTCGATCACGAGACCTTTTGATTCTGACCGTTCATTCTACGTTTCTCTATTTAATTTTTTTCTCTCCTCTTTTATCTTTTACCGGTTGTCATCTTTCATTTAATCTGCACTCTCGTACCTGATATGGGGCGGCATCACTTCAATAAATGTTTTGTTCAAATTTCATTAATAAACGTAGCTAAAAAAATTTTAAAATTTCAAGCAAATATGGTTAATCTTTATATCCTGTGAGCTTAAATAAATTTTATTAAATAGTTCTTATATATTTTAATTTTTTTCTATTATAATTATTTTTTAAGTTTTTTTCATTCTACTTATAATAAATTATCATTATTATTATAAATTCCTGCGACAACACGTCAGAAAATTATCTAGTTATCAATTAAGCTAGAACAAAGGGGGCTTGGGTTCCAAGGACAGTGGGAGGCGGAGCCGGATCACCGGATTAAACAAAACACAGCAAAGCAAATGGCCAAAACGATGAACCAAGGATGGACGCCAAGACAAGAACGGTTGGTTCCCGTGGTCCGGCGCGTCGCCGTCGCCGTCGCTGCTGCTGCAACTTGCAAGGAAAGAGAGAGGAGGTGACGCCCCCTTCCACGTGAAGCCTGGTCCATCTCCAAAGGGAACGAAAAGGATTGAGCGATCACCTTCTCAGACTATCCGAGAGTGTAGCACGATCACCCCATAGGAACACACTGATCCACCCCAGGTGCTGGCGAGAGTTGGCTGCGACGCGGCGAGACTCGCCCGTGACCGTGAGGCGAGGCGACGCTTCAATGGCTGAGAGGGCCAACAGCTTCGTCCTCGCTAGCATCGATGACGACGCCGTTGCCTCCAATCCATCCAGTAGGGAGCGACATGTACGACGCGGCCTCTGAGAGGGGCTGTTAGCTTTTGGGAGAAAGCGGCCCGAGGCGAGGAGGCAGCGGCTGGGAGAATCTGTCGGCCCACACCCACCCTCCCTCGGCTATCTGATTGATTTCGATCCAAAGAAGCCCTCAGCCCTCAGGTAGTTCGTCAGCTCGCGTGACCTTGACGTTCTCCGGCGATATGCCGCCGCATATTCCACCTCTCCCCCTCCAATCAAACCGTCCTGGAGGTAGGTGACGTCGAAAGGAGATGTCGTGATGAGATCCCTTTCCGATTTCCCCTCCCAGATGCATTCACCTCACTGAAACGGCAAAAAATCGCCGGTCATCGGCATCGGCTCCTCCGGCCTAAAATGTTACTCTACCACAACTACTGTCACTTAGCCTGATTGGAATCGGTTCCGTTTCTAGCACAACTACTGTCACTTAGCCTGATTGGATGGAATCGGCTCAGCTGTAACAATTGGAGTACAGCATGACATCTGACCAAGGCCAACCCAAGAAATCGTACAAGGAAGTACTCTAAGACTGTTAACCAGTGGTTATCCTCAACTAAAGTAGAGTAGTTTTGTCCTTTTCTTGGATCTGCATCCACCAATCCCACACCGGAGTCATCAAGCAGGGAGGCAGCAGGCTGCAAGTTGCTTTCGTTACTGTTTTTTCTTCTTATTATTCATCTTATTATTCAGTTGATTGACATGTTAATTCAGCATGAAGAAGAGTATTTCCTTATCAATTAGTAGTGCCAGTATCGACATGAACATCACTATTGGTAAGGTCCAAACTCTCGGATCTGCAACAAACTAGTATAAGATAGATAGATTACACGACCTTTTTATTTCTTTCATGATGTCACTGTGAGCTTACACTCGCCTCACGTTTAGCACTAACTGCGAGTCATCCTAGACCTACGCGAACGCAAATCTACTCATCAATTGCGATTAGCAAAATTATTGCGAGCGTCAGTTGGTACTTGGCAGTCATGAGCCAGTTTATCCATTTCTGCTTTTCCTTCGAGTGATCGCACTAACTTTTCGATGCGCCTGTCGATATGAGCTTTAGTAGTTGATGACGTTTCCTCCAAAAAAACTGGTGACCATATCAAAGCCTGATTCCGTCCGGCGGCCTCGATGGCTGTGCTTGTCCTCTCGACCGCATCAGAGGCTGCACAGATTCCATCGACAATTTTTTAACGACAACTTCATCACCGATTTATTTACTGTACGTTTGATCATTGTCCTAACATAACAATATCAGCAACAATTTTTTAATTCACAAACACGGCCAATGCATGAATCAACTGTCCACGCAAAATCAAGACAAGCCTAGCAAAAAAATAAAATAAAATACATGGTCCGAACACTATGGGCAAGAACACTGTCAATTCATTAAAAAAGAGAATGTGAGCACCTAGCCGAACGGGATTCGAACTTGGGTGGGCGCGGGCAGCAACAAGAGCCTTTGCAAACCAGGCTACGCACCGGTTCTCAAGCCTAGCAAAAAATGCTTGCCGCTCCTGTATTCTGCACATGGTTTTCAATACACGAATAATTTTCTTTGCAGGAAAATAATGTAACGATATTACTACGATCAGCAAGTTGGCAAACATCGTTTCATGAAAGTGTTGTCTTCTGACCATCGGCGTAGTAAAATTTATGTAATCGAAGAGAGTATTTATGCGCTCTTCGTATTCGAATGGCTTAGTCCATTAAAGAGACTCAAAAATTAACTTGGTTCGGACCGTCGAGAGCCGTAATACCCTACGTTCAGAGATAAGAGAGATCAAATAGTATGAACTCAAAAACGTGAGATGTGGTTAGAGTGGAGTGGCTTGTTCATCTATCTTACTTGGCCTCTTCGTCTAATGCACCATAGTACTCTTTTTATAGGGGTCAGATCAAGGGCACCAACTTAACTTCTATGGAACCTGCTGACTCTCTGTCAGCTGAGGTCTCGATCGTCGTTTGAGTTGGTCGTCTGGCGCCCGCTGGTGCTGGTGCAATTGGTCGATGGCTTTCGTACGTCTTTTGTTCAGTCGTGAGGACAAAGGGCACTTTTTCGTTTTGCTTTACCGATCGATTGACTGTTTTATCAACTTCTAGAACGCTTTACCTCCTGGCAAAGCTGTTTTAGCTCCTGCTGTACGTTGAGAGAAATCTCTGCGACGGTCAGTGGTTGGTTGCTAAGGCGGTGTTCGAGCCCCGAGGGTCGGGTAAGGACGTTGGCTTCTAGCCGTTTGCGGGCTGTATCTTGTTGTCGTGTAGCTTCGACCTTTCGTCGGTTGGGTTTGGATGCTTGCGCGGTGTCGACCCTTGAGGTTAGAACGTTTTTTACGAATGTGATCCTTCGTGGGCCGTAAACGGATCGTGAGCCGTAGTTTCTAGATAGACTTTCGCGTAAAAGCCGGGTACATAATTATGCGAGGTATACTATCTTTGAAAGCAACTCAACGATTACGAAAGGGCAGAGCAAAAAACATGGCCGATGACAGCATTGACACATACGAACACTAAACCGAAAATGGGCACTCAGTGGAGGGGCAACTTGCCTTCTCTTGAACCCAGTCAATCAGGGTAAAAAAAGGAATGCGCGGACAGGACAGGGAGAGAAAACAAGGACAAAAACCACAAGTTTAACCGAATCAAGAAAAAAAATGACGAAAATCAGCAAAAAAAAATGACGAAAGGCTGCGCATTATTAACCCCCCAGGAGGAGTGGAGGAGGGCCAAAAGCAGAGCAGCCAAGCAGCCAACCAGGATGCAGCACACCAGAAAAGACAGTAGGACACCAATGATTTGCAAGAACAGAGAGAGTGCTAGTACTAGGACTTAGGCAGCCTGCAGGCCTCTCTCCCTCGTCCTTACAAGGAGGACCAGAGATTTGGATAGAAGAAGGGAGTGGATTGGCAGCTTCCAGATTCTGAATCTTGCCAGCAAGAAGCCTCCTTCATCTCCGTCTTCAGACGTTCAGGTGAGTCTAACTGCCTAAGGATTCAGAGATCCTTTTGTTTATCTTCGCCCCATTGTCTAGGAGTTGTAGGTGCATATGCTTTTCGCTGGATTTGACGATTCCATCGCTGCCCTACGCCTTCTTGTTATGATTTAATGGTCTAAACAAGACCCCTTCCTGATTTGCATTCTTCACGGTTTTGGCTGATGCTCACGTCTTCCCTATCCCAAATCCGATTGTGGGTTGGAGTTATCATGTGTTGAGAAAGTTTAATCCTCTTCCCCAACAGCATTTTTTTTGTTCCGTTTGACTCCAGATTCTGTAATTTTGGCACCAGGGCTGGGCAGTCGGCAGAGTATGGGTCTTTACAACATGCCTCTCTGCCCCTGCTCCGGACAGGATGACACTCATCTAGCCGTCTAGTATTACAGATTCTCGCTTTTTCCCACGAAGCCTGAGGAATCCCGTATCTCTTTTTTTTTTCGTCAGTGTCAATCTTACTATTTTCTTGTTTTTTGTTTTTGTTTTGCAAGATGTGGATATTTGGCTACTCACTTTTAGCAAATGAGAAATCTAAGTGCAACCAGTATTCAGGAAATGTTTTACCCAAAGTTTATATATTTTTCCTCAAGGAAACAGTTTTATGAAATTTTGTACTAGGCTTCTTCCCTCTTTTCTCAGTTAGCAACAGAGTGGACTCTTATCTGTGCTTTTCCCCTTGGTGTCCTTGTTTCATATGAGTACCGTTAGAAATGATCAATGGTTCAGATAAAAAATATCGATCTTTTGGCATGCCATATCACAGTCGGAGGTCTGAAACACTGCTTATCGAAATTGGATGTTAATACTATGATATAAAACAAAAAGTTATTTATCTCTTGATTTCTTAGTAATGTTTGCATCACGATTATGAATAGTATTTGCGTATTTGTTTGGATATACAAGTATGGAAACATTCCTCCTAAATCCTGACAAACATCCATTGTCATGTACAGGGCAGTAACTGATCGAGCAAGTTATTAGCTGAAGCAAAATGAGCTCCCGGAGTGCTCTTGCTGTGGAGCAAATCACTGCTCCTGACAAAACAGTGCATGCTTCTACAGCCACACCACCTTTACTTCATAAGTTATTCGATGCCAAATTAGACCACCAAGTTTTGGTGGACGACACCTTGTCATCCACAAGCCAGTCATCTAATATAAAGACTGAGTTGATGCGATCTTCAAGCTTTTCGAAAAGCCTAACACTCAACCTTCAGAAAGGAAGCCCTGAACCTGATCCGGAAAGCCCGCTGTCTCACGTGTCGCATCCCAATTTTTCAGACCCGATACCTTCAAATTCATCAACTTTCTGCACTACCTTGTTTTCCTCATCTTTAGCAAACCCAGAGCGAAGCCGGCGAATTGGCACATTACCTTTTCTCCCTCACCCTCCTAAATGTGAGCAGCAGGTTTCAGCAGGTCAATCATTGAGCTCCTCACTGCTATTAAGCAGGGATATTGGCAATTCTCTTGATGACGCTGAACACTCAAATGATCTGAAAGTCCTCCTCAACCTTTCTGGAGATGGTTCTGATGGCAGCTATCATGAAGAAAACAATGCCTTGGCTTTTGCAGAGCATATGGAGTTTCAGTTTTTGTCTGAGCAACTTGGAATTGCCATCACCGACAATGAAGAGAGCCCTCGGTTAGATGTAAGTTTTTTTTTTTTGTCCCTTACAGAAACATTTCTTCACTGTAAAATCACTGCAATAGCTTGTCCCAGAAAACCTACCATATCCTAGAATCTCTCTTTAGTTATATTTGATGGTAATATTCCTTTGCTGTGATGTTCTCAGGACATATACGACACACCACCACCACAACTTTCAGCGCTCCCAGTGTCGTCTTGCTCAAATCAGAGTATACAGAATCCAGGATCACCAGTTAAAGTCCAGCTTAACTCATCACGCTCATCTTCTGGGTCTGTAGCAACGAACAAGTCAAGATTGAGGTGGACCCTTGAGCTTCATGAGCGTTTTGTAGAGGCTGTGAACAAACTTGATGGACCTGAAAGTAAGTTAATCACTCCGTTTTATCATCCATACATTTCCAGATTTTTTTTAAAAAAAATAAATAATCTATAAATGTTTAATCTAATGTATCATACAGAAGCGACTCCTAAGGGTGTGCTGAAACTTATGAAAGTAGAAGGTCTTACCATCTATCATGTGAAGAGTCATTTGCAGGTACTATTATTTACTTTACAGAAACACAAATTTCTTATGTATTTTCGGATTCCTTATACTTCTGCCTGCCCTTATGATATAGAAATATCGACTTGCAAAATATCTTCCGGAGACTAAAACAGGTAAAATAAAACAATTGTTATTTTTTACTTAATGCATACTTTTTGTTTGAGATTTTGTGATCCTTAATAAGAAGGCTTCCTCAGAGGATAAGAAAATGCAACCGGCTAGCAGCAGCAATGATTCAGGCAAAAAGAAGTGAGATCTCTAGTTGCTTAAGCAATAGTTCAGTCATGTAAACTTAAGCAATAGTTCGGTCGTGTAAACAATGTCATCTTAAAAGCTTACATTGCATGCCTTCTCATGTCCCATAGGAACTTACAAGTTGCAGAGGCTCTAAGGATGCAAATGGAGGTGCAGAAACAGCTCCATGAACAATTAGAGGTGGGTATCAGGATTTTTTATTGTTTTGAAGCAAATTGGCAGGCTGTGCTTATCATGCCTCTAAAATTTTCAACCAAAAGCTTAATTTCTGGGTTCTATAAGAAAGAGTTAATTTCTAGGTAAATCTACTTTATACCACAGCTAACTCCAAAGAGTAGGTGTCAGTCCTAATTAGGCCGTGTAGTCAACTGTGTCCTGCTCATCAGTCGTCAGTATGCTTGAACAAGTAACTTTTATTTGTTAATGATGACATAAAAGAACAAATCATCTACCATGGACATTGGTCACAGAACATGACCATTGACTGGAAATATCTGAATTAATTATAATGTAAGGCAGAAAATACTCAGGATGCTTGCTACAAGTTCTTGATTTTCAGCACTGAAAATTTGATCTTTATTGTCAGGTGCAAAGGCAGTTACAGCTAAGGATAGAGGAACATGCAAAATACTTGCAGAAATTATTGGAAGAGCAACAGAAGACCGGAAACACCTCGCCACCGAAAACTCTGTCCAAAACACAAGCCGAGTCACCTGAATCAGTTTCCAAGGAGAGCGGTGAGTCCAAAGCAGGAAACAGTTCTCCACCGTCATCCAAGAAGAGAGTCCCCGATGTAGATATGGAATCCAATTTGCTGGCAGGCAGCAAGAGAACAAAGGTTCAGGTTGGTTCTGGAAGTGAGGGATCGTGTTCATAGCCATGATGCCATGATGGCCATTGCCACAGCATGTCCCTTGTTTTTCTTCTTCAAGAACACTTTTTTAACTTATTTCAAACCGGTGCAATCATAGTATTTGCAACTACCTACTGCTCTCCTGGAAGCATTGTATAAGTTATGGCCATGGTAATTCGGTTTGGGACTTGAGATTTCGGCCATTGTATATAGCTGGACTTTAGGAATGCAAATTTCAAGTTGGTAAATAGGACAATCATCATGTGTTAATGTTGCAACCTCGCCAAAAGAAAAAGAGTAAAATAGGTAAAATGAAGAGCAACACTGCATTGTTTTTTCTTTTTTTCCCCCTGTGGCAGCCAGTTTGATAATACAGTGAACACGCCTGTAAGTTTTAAATAAGTTGTAGCGATCTCGAATGAACAAAAAATAAAATAAATCCTGCAATCAAATTTTGAAAAAAAGGGAAAAGAAATGCTAATCTTACTTGAGGGCGTAGCCTAAGGGTTTCAGAATGCTCGAACACCTGCCTTTGTAGCCATATTGGATTTCACTCGAGACAGGATAAACGAACCATGTGTTGTTCACACTGATCACTGAATATGCTGCTTCTCTGAAGTAACAGCCTGTATATACTCCTCGTTCACAACAATTGGAGACATATATACTGTAGCCGAGGCGTGGAGCTCAGAAGCTGTACGCCTCTGAACTCTTCCTTCCTCCCTTGTTCAGTGTTTCCTCTTGTTCGTCCTCAGTTTCCATTCCTTTGAAGTTGATGCCTCCTCGATTGGCCAGGCACGGCTTCTCGCTTGTGAAATCGTCTCGGATCAAGCCGCCATGCCGTCCAGCGTGAGCTGGAGCGCACGGCTCCTCCATCGATTCCAGCTGGACGGATAGCGCGGCGGCGGCGAACCGGGGGGAGGGAGGAGCCGCCGCGAAGGAGGAAGAAGAGCCGGGCGCCGAAACCTTGGGGGCTTTTGAATGACTATAGGCCTTGGGTTGGGCCGGCACCTCTGCTTGGTTTTGGGGCTCCCTGTGACCGGGTTTCGGCTGCATCAGTCCTTCGATGTGCTCCTGGCGTGGCGCCGTGGCCCAGCGCCGCTGTGTCGTGCGCAGGTTTGTTCAGTTTTAATTACTCCATCGGCGTGGATGAACCGGCACCTGCACCGGTGCGCAGTGGAGTAAGTTGCGGTCGATGTGCACCACCACCAGCTACTGGCCATTGATTTCGCTGTCAGGTTATTCTGGCCTTGATGCCATGTTCAGGATCAGGTGCAGGATTACTCGTAGCTTATTTTTTTTAGGAGTATTTTCGTTTGTGTTGAGGTCTTCAAGTTTGAAGTCATCCTACAACTTGGTTATGGATCCTCGTCGCCGTCGGGCAGCGTGCGGACGGTAGCGAAAGCGCGGAAAGGTGGCGACCACTAGCGACGGGAGCTGTAGACAAAGCAACAGTAATTAAAAGGAAAGAATGCGCAGCAAGGGAAGGGAACAAAAAAGAAGAAGGCGCCTTGGGTTGGGAATGGATTTGCGTGTTTAATACTTAAAACGTTGCTATTTTTTAATAATTTTACTATCTGTGTAAATGACGTATGAAATTACATGTGTCTATGACTGTAAGTTTAATGACAATTTTTCGGAGCGTATTATTTTTATCGGCAAAAATGAAATGCTTTTTGGGTTGGTCATACTCACAGGCGCGCGATCCACGCCGCCATGCCGCTCGCACCCCACCCTGTGTCCGTGTCCCGTTCCTTCCTTCCTCGAACCAAACCAACAACGCTGTTCTAGGCGCGGTCCCGTGCCGTGCTTACGTTAGTTAACCCGTGCCAAACTGGCAGATTGATGGAACGTTTTTAGGCAAAGCTGGTTGCAGGCTGTAGGATGCCGAGCATTTCAAAATTTGAAGCCCGACCCGAGCAGAGCAGTCAAACCTCCCGTCCCCTACCCCCGCACTGAAGACTCGCTGCGCGCCGCGTTCGCCACCAATTTACGCGCACCCACAACTCACCTCAGCATACCGTGAGGAGGGAGGCAGCCGACCATGCCACCGCCGCAGCCCCGCCTCTCTTCCTCCTCGTGCAGGTCGCAGCTGGAGCAGGATGTCAGTCCCTTCCTTCCTTCCTTCCTTCCTTTGCTAGTATGTCGTGTCGATCTGCAGGCAACGCCTGACCTGGACGCTCTGCAGGTGAAGAAGCTGCAGAAGGCTCTGCAGGAGGAGACGGCGCTGCACTCGGTGCTCGAGGGCGCGCTAGAGCGCGCCGCAGTCACGCTCGCCGACATGGCCTACCTCCCCACCAACGTACGTATGCTATATGCTGCATCTGCTTCTTCTGCGATGCGGGCGGCCGGGTTGGTTTCAGGGTGTTGAAGTTCCAACGGGCGCTGAGATTAGCATGCCTCTCTCTCGCTCTCTGTCTCGTGTCTGCAGGCTCAGGAGCTCGTCTCCAACATCTGCATTCTCGAGACCGCGGTCTCCAAGCTGGAGGAGGAGATGGTCGCCCTGCATTTCCAGCTTATCCAGGAGAGGAACGAGAGGAGGCTCGTCGAGTACTGTCTCAAGCAGCTGCCGAAACAACCGCCGTCTGCCTGCTCCTGCCACTCCGGGAGAGCCGAAACAGATGTAGTACGACTTCACCTGCCCTTGCTTAATTATTCAGATTTTGAGATTTTGTTGAACAACGTATCTTCAGCATTCTATAATCACTGGAAGTTTGTATTCTCCAAATTACTCGCATTCGATATGATTCTAGCCTAGTCATACTAAACAGCTTCAACTGAAAAATCAACTCCCATTGTGTCCAAATGGCATCATTCTCGTCAGACTAGTAAAAAGAAGTTCAGATAGAGCTCTCCATTTATCCTGCTGGCTCTCTGCTAACCGTTTAAATTATGTTGCTACCAGGAGACCTTAAGTGAAAAATCCAGTCGAGGGGACAAGGTTTATTCCCGCGCTGTTGGACATGAACAGGCCATGAAACTACAGAGACAGATTTCTGTCAAAGGCTTTGTCGATCCTAGTAAACTGTCGGAGGACATGGTCCGCTGCATGAGGAACATCTTTATTTCCTTATCGGATTCCAGCAGAGAGGCCTCAAAAAATCCATCCACGGAGAATCAGCAGTCAACTCCGTCTCCCAGTGGAGGAAACTATTCGATTTCTGCATTCTGGTCGCTATCCGAACCGTCTTCCATATCTTCTTGGGTACAGAGCCCTCAAGTTGATCTGAACTACAACAATAATTTATTAGCGTCGGAGACTGTTTTTGATCCGTATAAAGCTCGTGAGAAGCTTAGCTGGGCTGATATAGGAAGCTATGGTTCGGCAGCTGAAGTGCCGTGGATGTCAGTTGGGCAAAAACAGCTCGAGTGTGCTGCGGAGTCGCTTCGCAAATTCAGGTAACGAGTCAAACAGTCATTATTATTTCCGGAGTTTTCGATTACAGTTACTCATAATTCAAGTAGGTATATCCAGATCTTTCCATGAACAACTGGTGCACCAAATCATATTTCAATTCACTGGCTTTAAATCAACAATTCAATACATTGTGTGTTCTTTTTCAGTAACGCACGTTACCTCGTGTTTTATTAATGCCATGAAAATTGAGCAAATTTTTATTCATTTAAGTTATCACAACTGTGCTAACGATGCTCTATTGGATTGCAGGTTGTTCATTGAGCAGTTGGCAGAAGTGAACCCAATTCACCTCAATGATGATGCGAAATTGGCATTTTGGATCAACCTATACAATGCATTGATGATGCATGTACGTATTTTGGAGGCTTACTTTAATTCTATAGCCTTTCTATTATCAATGGTTGTTTAAAGTGAGAAAATATTCCTTCTTTTGATGGGTGGAGAAAATTTTATGCTGAACACTAGTGACAGTGCTTGATCTTTTTACAGGCTTATCTTGCCTATGGTGTTCCGCGGAATGACATAAAACTATTTTCGCTGATTCAAAAGGTTAGCTAAAAGGATAATTATATTATACATTAATTTTCTCCCGTCCATAGAAACGTAAGTTGCCAGCAGGGATACATTTTCTTTTTTTTTTTCTTTTTGATGTTTCTAATAAGATAGCATGCTTTTCTTTCTTAAAGATAATAGTATATTTGTTCTTTATTTTTCCTTAGGCTGCATATACGATCGCGGGACAGTCATTCAGTGCTGCATTCATTGAGTATGGCATCTTGAAGATGAAACCACCAAGTCACAGGCCACAGATGGTATGCCAATTACTAGTACTCAGCTGGCAGCAGGACAGGCATTTACCTGTAGCGCTGCTTATTTTGATTGTCTTTTAGTTTCTGTTCATCAATGCAAACTGTTGATAGCTGCTCCTGTCTTTTGTTTAAGGCTCTTCTTCTTGCCCTTCAAAAGATCAAGGTACCTATGGAGCAGAAAAAATTCTGCACTGGGGCACCTGAGCCACTTTTGACGTTTGCTCTCAGCTGTGGATTGTACTCTGCTCCAGCGGTAAGTTTTACTAGATCATTTGTTTTGCGGTTTCTTTCTTATGCTTATAACGCGTGCAAAGAAATTGTGGCGAACTAAAGGGTTTACTATCCCTGCAGGTGAAGATATACACCGCAAACAACGTGAGGGAAGAGCTTCAAGACGCAGAGCGTGATTTCATTAGGGCATCAGTGGGAGTGAGTCGAAAAGGGAAGCTTCTGGTCCCTAAGATGCTGCACTGTTTTGCCCGAGGTTTCGTCGACGACAACAGCTTCCCTGTTTGGATATCGCATTTTCTACCTCAGCAGCAAGCTAGTTTTGTCGACCACTGCGTCTCTCAAAGGCGGCAAAGTCTCCTAGGCTCCCGCACTTTTGGCATCGTTCCATTCGATTCTCGGTTTCGTTATCTCTTCCTGCCAGATGTGGGATCGTTATATTAAGTGCCATGAGATAGCTTCTCTCTCGGATAACCTAAAAACGGTGAGCTAAACTAGTTTTTTAATATTTTTATTCTGGACGCATAGGCAACAGAAAGCGTAATTGTTTGTTTTTTAGTTAATGTGTTTACATGTTTTTAACTAACAGGAGAAGTAATCAAGTAATCAACCCACATTGTCCTGCTTGTAGACAGTTGACACAAGAGTTTCAGAAAGCGCAGTCTGCCTTCAGAAGTACAGGTGTGTACCATGGAAGCAACAGTTTTGGCTACGAGAAAGTGCATCCTCCTGATCTTTTGGAAGTTAGATACTCCTATATCTCTTGAGATGCCTTGAATCCTAATAGGTTCCTGTGCCATGATGATTATATGGAAAATTATGTACATATCTCTTTCCAAAAACTAACGGTGTCTCTTTGTACATCTGTCGATCGTGGTTCTGAAAATGTGTATGTCCAGATGCATACTGTCTTGGCATTCGCCATTGTCAGGGTCCATCGTTGACGCCGTTGCAGGTATCCGAGCCTAACAAAGGAATCAGCGCTAAATTCAGCTGGATCAGTACAGCAGTTTATTTTAGGGAAAAAAAAACATCAGACGAGTGCAGTTACCGGTAGCCAGTACTTAGGTACCGTTTCAATCTCAGAATCTGGATTCTGAATTTTTGAATTTTAGATTTCGGATTTTGAGAAATCAAAATCTCAATCGTTTGGATCAAAGAGTTTTATCTAAATTCTTTGATTCCAAAATTTAGATTCTATATATTTAAAATCTTAATCATTTAGATTACAAAATTTTATCATTTTAGATAGATTGTTATGTATTGTGATATAAAATTTTAAATAATATTTAAATTTATAAGATTCTATAAAATTTCATAATCTTTAAAAAACTCAAATATTTGTAAGATTTTTTTTATCCGGATTCTAAGAATCCGTTGGAATTCATACGGGGCTTAGGAAATTGCCGGGCACGGATGCAGATACCGGCCTCCTCTTGGGTGATTTGTTAGGCCGCCAGAAGACGCGTCGTCGGCCTGCTCCCTGCCGTCGTGCTGGACTCCGATTGTTTGTACGTCCAACAACATCAGTTGGCTAGGTGAGGGCTCCAACAACATCAGCAGCGCAAGCGAATCGTCGTCTTCCACTCCAGTCTCGTGCTGTAGATGAGAAGCTCATCAACTGCTCAAGCGGCTATGAGAGGCAGGCTTTCTACCGACCGACACTCTTTTGTCGGCAGCGACAGCATGCATGCTGTTGACCTCGCGTGCCTTCCTGGCATGAGACTATGCAAAGATCCGAATCCGAGCGAAGTTGTTACCGCTACGATTCAAAATCTCAAGTGCCTCAACAAGTCTTCCAAACTGTCTTGAGATTCACGAGTGCATTACAAAGCCTCCCATTATTTTATTTTATTTTTGCAGACAGCGGAGTATTTTAGTGGTCTTGATCACCCATCTTCCACACGCTGCTCGTGAATCAAAGTAATTTGGTAAATTTGACACATTTCGAAGGAGGAGTATTCATAGATGGCATCGCAAATGAAGCAAAGAACTGCTGGCCTCTCCGATCCCGTGATTCACATGGACGCCCAAGCCTTCAAAACCGCGTCCGTTCAAAACTCAGAACTCTTCTCCAACCTTTCCAAGATCAGCGGCCGGTGTCGCCCACCAACCCGTCTCCCCCGAGCGAAAACGCTTCGTGCGTCCGGCCTCGGCTCGCGCAACAAACCGCGCGCCATGTCCCATGTGACCCTCCTGACACCTCGAGAGCTGCCGCCTCCCTTGCCTCACTTCACTTCCCACGCTCCACCACCCCGGCTCCTCTGACCTCTCTCGCCTCCTCGCTCGCCCCCACCTAAACCTCAAGGACTCCCCCTCCCTCGCACCACCAATGACCGGGGGGACGAGGCGCCTCCAATGGCCGGCGCTCGTCGTCGTCGTGGCGCTGGCGTCCGTGGCGGCGGCGCAGCCCACGAACCCGCGCCTGCGCGCGGCCTTCTTCGCGCTGCAGACGTGGAAGCGCACGGCCATCTTCTCCGACCCGTTCAACTTCACGGCCAACTGGGTCGGGCTCAACGTGTGCGCGTACAACGGCATCTTCTGCGCGCCGCACCCGGCCGACGGCCAGCTCGCCGTCGCGGGGCTTGACCTCAACCACGCGGACATCGCCGGGTACATCCCCGACGACCTCCCGCGGGGGCTGCCGGACCTCGCGCTGCTGCACCTCAACTCGAACCGGTTCTGCGGCGTGCTCCCGGACAGCTTCCTCCACCTGCGCCTCCTCCACGAGCTCGACCTCAGCAACAACCGCTTCGTCGGCGCGTTCCCCGCCGTCGTGCTCACGCTGCCGGAGCTCAGGTACCTCGACCTCAGGTTCAACGACTTCGAGGGGCCGATACCGCCGGCGCTCTTCGACCTCCCGCTCGACGCTATCATCCTCAACGACAACCGCCTCACGCGCCCCATCCCGCCCAATCTCGGCAACTCGCCGGCCTCCGTCGTCGTGCTCGCCAACAACAGGCTCGGCGGATGCATCCCGACGTCCATTGGGAGGATGGCCAACACGCTCAACGAGATCGTCCTCATCAACGACGAGCTCACCGGCTGCATTCCGCCGCAGGTCGGGCTGCTCGGCCAGCTCACCGTCTTCGACGTCAGCGGCAACAGACTCCAGGGCCAGCTCCCGGCGAGCATGGCCGGGATGTCGGCCATCCAGGAGCTCAACGTGGCCATCAACCTCCTCAAGGGACCCGTGCCGCCGGCGGTGTGCAGTCTGCAGAGAACCCTCAAGAACTTCACCTACGAGGACAACTACTTCACCTCGCGGCCTGGGTGCCCGGCCGCCACCGCCGACGGAAGGTGGAACTGCATCCCCGGAGCTCCGGCGCAGCGGCCGCCGCCACAGTGCGTCGCCGCGGGCGTCCCGTTCGACTGCAGCACGGCGCAATGCCAGGCAGCGCCGCCGCCGACCAACCGACCTGGGAGGGGCGGGCGCGGCGATGGCAATGGACCGCCGTCTCCTGGTGCTAACCCTCCGAGGCGTCCTTTCCTAACGCCGCCGCCGCCTGGGTCAGGCGCCGGCAGTCCTTCAGAGTCTCCGCCTGGTTCCACGACACCGTCGTACCCGTCCCCACCAGGGAGCTCCGCGAATCCGCCTTCTTCGGGACCATCTCAAGGCTCGCCTCCGTCCTCCGGCAACCAACCGCCGTACGGATCCTCACCTTCCGGTCAACCCACGGCAGCGCCACCAACTGAGCACCCGGGCGGCGTCTGGCCGCCGACCAGTCCCAGCGCACCAGGCTCGCCATCAACTCCTTTTTGGGCTCCCGGCACACCAGGCTCGCCATCTAGTCCTTGGGCTCCTGGCTCACCAGGCTCACCAGGATCGCCGTGGACTCCGGGCACACCTGGATCATCAGGATCGCCGAGGACTCCTGGATCACCAGGGTCGCCCGCAACTCCTGGCACACCAGGTTCCTCAGGTTCGCCCACGACTCCCGGCACGCCAGGCTCATCAGGTTCACCCACGACTCCTGGCACACCAGGTTCATCAGGATCGCCAACAACTCCAGGAGGCGCACCGGGTTCGCCATCCACTCCCGGGGTTCCAGGCTCCCACTCTCCAGCTCCGGGAACGCCTGGTGGAGACGGTGACCATGGTGGCAACCAGCACTGCCCGCCGTCCTCACACGGCGGCGGCCTGCCATTCCCTCCCGTCCACGGCGTGGCGTACTCCTCACCGCCGCCACCCGGCGGCAAGCTCCCGTTCCCGCCGGTCCACGGCGTGTCGTACGCCTCGCCGCCACCACCACCGATAGCGGTCCACGGCGTGCCCTACTCGTCGCCGCCGCCGCCGTACAACTAGGAGTAGCTGCTGATCGACCGGTCGCCACCTCTCTTCTTCTTTGTCGGAGATTGGAGTATCGTTCATTTACTTTGCACTGTAGCCTTTCTTCTTCGTAGTTTTATAAGTTTGTTTCTTTTGATGAGGTTATTCGATCAGAGATTGGATTCAGAGGCTCTACGGATTTTTTGACCTTCGTAGTTTCTTACTCTATTATTGTGATCAATCGGCTCCTTTCTCTGCTGCAAGTGCAAATTTACTTGTTTGGCAACAGCACAGCATCTTTTAATTTCTCAGGACTGCTGGGGCGTTAGGGATCAGATTGATCGCCATAGCTATGGCCATGAAGAATCACGAGCAGGATGAGAGGCGCGTGTGCCCTGTGGTTCGGGCCATCCGTGATCCGTCCACGCGGGGACGAAGAGGAAGTGGAAGTGGTAGTGTTAATTCCAGTGGCAATGTGGCAGCATTCCAGAGACGGCCCCGCCCCGACATGGTCACATTTATGACCATCGGCAAGCTTGCCTTCTTCTCGTTCCATCCGGGAGGCTTCTTGTAAACCACCATTAATGTGGCAGGACCGATGAGACGATCGCGCTATTCCTACCTGTTCATGAGCAGCTGCTAGAACAAGAACAGTTGGCAGCTGGGTGTGAATGAATCCCTTCGTTTACTCGAGCCTCATCGACAAATGCAGTGAATCTCAATCAGTATTAATATTCGTTTAAAGTACTGCAAGTAGCATGACTTGAGAGGCAGCTACAGCCTTTAATAATCCTTCGGTGTCCGTGAACGTTTCACGTGATTATGATGAGAGAAGAGGCCTAGTAACTGTTGGTGCCTCCATTTGCTTTGGTTTAGGATTAGGCTCTGTTTGGAGTAATTTCTGCGTTTCAAAACGAAGCCTTAGCCGCTGCTTCGTTACCGGGGAGTAACTAACTCGAGATCCGGTCCCTGCTCATTACTTACTGCCGACAGAACCATGCGGTAGATAGATGGATCGATCTGCCGTCGGGGTCTGTGTTAGATCATCGTTTCTTCTTACGGCAACCGAGGACTACCAGCAGCTGTTGATAATGGGATCATGTGACACGGCGAGAGACAAATGAAAAAAATACACTCCTCCATGGTTCCAGAAGCACTGTCTGGTCAAAAAAATGTGCATTTTTTCCTAGTACTTTGTATACCGAATCAGCAGTAAAAAAAAAATCTGATTTTTTTTCAGATACTTGCAATACTATTTCGTAATGGAAATCATTCACTGATTATTTCGTAACCAACTAAATATGCAAACTGCAAAAAGGGCTCCGCTGCCTACGCATGTCGCCTGACAGGCAATGCAAAAATAGCTGCCTGATTTGATCAGTTCCACTGCTTTCTGATGAGTTGCAGTTCACTAGTTCTGCCCCATCCCGCACAAGACCGACGCGGCCTGACGGGCGAAGTAGGTCAGGATGATGTCTGCCCCGGCTCTCCTCAGGCACATTAGAGACTCCATCATCACCTTCTGCTCATCAATCATGCCCAGGGTGCCTCCAGTTTTGATCATGGAGTACTCACCAGAGACCTGAAGGGTTGATTGGAACGAGGGCAAGATTATTACTAGTACAAGAGATTTATCCAACACGTCGAGTCAGCAAATGCAGATAGCAAGCTTTCATATGCATCCCAGTGGTAATGCTGAATGTCAATTGGAAAATTGGATGGCGTGGCGCTGAACTTGATGGTTTTGAGTTTTTGACACAAAACAAGGACCATCAACTTTCGGTTTTAATGAAGATGAATGGAAACACCTTGGAGCAGCGTGTTTTAGTCAAGGGAGAAAGGGAAACCTCACAGCAGTGTCTTAGCCCAAGAGTGAATGAACTAACCTGGTAAGCAGCAATTGGCAATGCTGATTGTCTCGAAGAAGTCGGATGATATCCAAGTATGGTAACCCGGTTTCACCTGTAAATGGGATTCATAGTTTCAGATGAATACATAAATGTTCGAGAAAAAAAAAAAAGGGGAATACAGAATCTGTTTTCACAGCAAGCCACTGCTATATTCCAGAGCAGGAACATTACTAGGAGAATATCTGCACCTTCTGCCTCATCTGCTGCAGTTTCTAGGAGGGCTTCTCTGTAGTTGGCTGGGTTCATCTGGTGACTTCAGAATGAAAGCAAGCAAACATTTAGATATCAGGCATTTGAATTGTACACCTAGATGTAGTGTATTAAGTGTCAATTCCATACGTCTTCTTATCTCCAAATCGTGGATTTGAATCCAGAGCTTCTCGGAATGGGCCATAAAATGAACTGGCATACCTGCAAAAACATATATTCCACACATGTCATCCAATTTAAACTGCAGAACAGTGGAAGTGCAACAGAAATGACATATATGGTCATTGGAATATGGGGACAGTGATGACTCCAGATTATACTTTGCAGTGTAGGACATAATAGAGACATCATTGAAACCCTCAGCATCCAGAGCAGCATGAATTGCTCCAACACGGCCATCCATCATGTCACTAGGGCTCACAACATCAGCACCAGCACGAGCCTATTTAGTAAAGGATTTTTTTTTTGTGAATGGATTGTTGCAGGTTTGCAATCAAAGCCAAACACAGAAACCAAGATATGAGGTGGACCTGTGAAACTGCTTGCTTGCACAGCTGATAAACTGTTTCATCATTCATAATTATTCCTGATTAAAGACCATAACAAGGCAACAAGTTAGGGGCTATGAAATTTATTCTTGACAACCTTTTTTTTTTCTGTCTATCGTCTAATACTGCCAACAACTTGTGAGGATTTCAACATAACAATTTGATGAAATCAACATTCTCCTTACCATCTTCCCTCACGATACCATCATGACCATCAGATGAGTAGGGATCCAACGCAACATCCGTGTAGATCACCTACACAAGCCACAGATTTTGAACATATATAGCATAAAAGATACAATCCAATAGTTTTAGCCAAGGAGCACAAAGCTTACAATATCAGGGAATTTATCCTTGAGCAAGCGAATTGTTCGTGGAACCAATCCATTATCGTTTATGCCTCATCTCCTGTTGGGGACCGGAGGAAAAAAGAGAATGAGATTATGATCACTCTGATACACAAAGGGGCTGCAAATTAGTTATACAATTCAATAAAACCTTCAATGCATCGGGAACTTTAGGGAAGAGCACAAAGCTGTTGACACCAACATCCCGTGCCTTGTAAACCTGAATACAATACAACGGATTTGAAGAGCTAATTAATACAATATCAAGCTATGAAAGGCATATATCTCTATCTTGCTCCGACAAACTCATCGAGAAAACAGTACATATATATAATCATGATCTGAGCTAATCTGTTAAACTCTCAATACCTCTTCAAGAAGCCCATGCCTCCACCCAAGCCTGAAGCACCCTGGCATGGCTCCAATAGGAGCATCGTCCTCTCCTGCAGATCATCATCGTCTATGCATCAAGTCTCAAATGCCTTCATTTTGTACAATATATTCACCACTCAAGTAAGTGATATTTCACACACAACCTTCATGGATAAACAATGGGAGCACTAAATTGGCAGGTGTGATGTTTGTCTCCTGAAATGCAGCCCTAAGAGCAGGCGATTTCCGGTTGCGACGAGGGCGCTTTGCCATGTTCTGAAAATGAGATAAAAATACACATCAGTAAGCATATGAAACGTTGCTAATCAAGTGGAGAAGCTTACAAGGGGTCTGATCTCCGGTGTTCCTTCAGGGGCCTTGGGTCTAACAAACGGCGGGGGAGCAGGGAATTTGCCGGCGACGGCATCAGCCTCGCACTCTTCAATGGTCCTTCCCGACGGTGCCCTGACGGCCGCCGCCGTCTCCCGCTCGCTGCTGACCCTGAAGGCCGTGGAACGCAGCCTCGGCCCGGTTCTCGGAACAGCGGAACAGGTACCGAATGCCGCATGAGTGTGTCTACTCCTAGCCTGGAGCATCTGAACGTTGGCAGGAGAGAAGGAGACGGTGGAAGCCATGGCCTAGTTGCGACGTCAACATCGTTAAGATGGATTTCCCAGACATTGTGAGATAAGATGGAGACACTCGTACCTGGAGGCCGGAGAAGAAGAAGATGAGGGGGAGAAGACGATGCAGCACGAGAGGGATTTCGCCATTTTTTTTTTTTAACACGGCTTATACGAGGAACTGCCGTTGAGGGAAGGGGAGAGAAGAGGAAGAGGAAGATTTCTGACGTGTCATTGCGGCTCGCGGAAAGGGCCGAATGGCACACCGATGGCAGCCACGTAGGACTCTCTCGGCTCTTCCGCTGATATCGGCATGAAGACGGCCCAGATTAACCATGCTGGGCCTTCAGAGCCCGGGGCGTTAATCCACAGCAACATTAGGCGGCCTCCGTGTCTCCGTCGAAATCGTCAAGCTCCCCGCCGCCGCCGTCTCCTAATCGACGATCAGCTGACGGCCGCGGCCGCACCCACCTTTTCGCTCGCCGGGCTCGCCTCCTCATCGCTATGGGCAAAGCCTCCAAGGACAAGAGGGTACGCTACCTCCGCATATCCCCGAAGCTTCTCCTCCTCGCCCTCCGCATTCCTTCCCGGTTTCTCACTGGGCCGCCCGCCGTTTGTTCAGGACATCTACTATCGGAAGGCCAAAGAGGAAGGGTGGAGAGCTCGAAGCGCGTTCAAGCTCCTCCAGATCGACCAGGAGTTCAACATTTTCCACGGTCTCAGCTCAACTCATCCGCTCGTTTTCTTTTCTGCGCCGTTGGCAACCATAGCTTGCTCCATGAATGAAGAGTGGCGAGCTGACGGAAAGTACTCTTTATTTGGCAGGAGTGAAGCGTGTCGTTGACCTGTGCGCTGCTCCCGGAAGCTGGAGCCAAGTATCGTTCTACCCGTTTGCCTATCCATACCCATGTTTCTAGTTTTGGACGTTTGATTGTTTACATTGCTGGTGGCACTTGCAGGTTCTGAGCCGGAACCTCTATGTGCCAGCAAAACAATCACCTGATTGCAAGTAAGTATCAGTGTCAGTGTGCCGCTGTCTGTTGCAGTGAAATTTGGTTGTTGACGTGACCCTTTTATTCCCTCTCTCTTTCTGTTGTTATGTTATACTATTAGAGAAGGCGATCTTCCTCTCATTGTTGCAATCGACTTGCAACCGATGGCGCCGATAGAAGGTGTTATACAAGTCCAGGGTGATATCACTAATGCTCGAACTGCAGAAGTGGTGGGATGAACTGAACAGAAAGAAGTGTATACTGCTTTCCACTATAAATTCAGTTTTCTGAAACTCGTCTGAATGTTTTGCTAGGTTATTAGGCACTTCGATGGATGCAAAGCGGACTTGGTTGTTTGTGATGGCGCTCCTGATGGTAAAGTAGTAGAGCAAGAGAAGTAAAAACAGTCCATCTGATTACAGCAATGAATAGCTCATGCTTTTGATTCATGGAACAATTGCAGTTACTGGCCTTCATGATATGGATGAATTTGTTCAGTCCCAGCTCATACTGGCGGTTAGTTCTTTTCATTTGTCTGTCATGCTTTCTGCATCCAGTTCAGATATGATCTATTATGTCACAACTATGCAATAGTACAAGACAAATTGTAATTTAAAGGTATTGACAATCATGACTCATGCTTTTATTGCTGTACTACATTCACACTTTATTTCAGTCATATCATGCTTTGTCTTCAGTTTGAATTGTGAAGCTAGAGCACTCCTCTAGTTAATTCTTGTACCACCTTCCATACAGGCACTGACAATTGTGACTCATGTGCTCAAAGTTGGTGGGAAATTTGTCGCAAAGATATTCCGGGGCAAAGATACAAGTCTGTTGTACTGCCAGGTGATGCATGCTTATGTTTGGCGATACTCTTACCATTTCTACTTTGTGTTATATCGTCAGTCTTCTTGTTTTCTGTTATTATTATTGATGTTCTAAAGTTCTCCGCAGTTGAGGCAGTGCAGTGATTAGTATGAAAGCTGTCTTGTATTTATGTTTGATCGGATAGTTCAGATTTCCCCCTATTATGTATAAATATTAGGGCAAGGTCCTGACATACCTAAGTTTTATTATCTGTGATTTATGCAGCTAAAACTATTCTTCTCACAAGTTACATTTGCAAAGCCAAAAAGTAGCCGCAATTCAAGCATTGGTGAGCTTCACATCTTGCTGATCATGTTTCTGAAATCGTTGTTGATTTTGTAGTATATCTGGTAAACAGTATAGGTATCCTCATCTTTTTCTTGATGAAGGAAAACGCTTTAATGGTCTTATACATTTTTTCTGATCATGTATCAGAGTCATTTGCGGTTTGTGAGAATTATTCACCTCCTGAAGGGTTTAAGGAGAGAGACTTATATCATCTGCTAGAAAAAGTGGGGACTCCTTCAGGAGCCGATGATTTAGGTAAGGCTGTTCCCCCAAAATGGCAAACGCATGATCCTGGAACCATGTTCTTTAGTCCTTTTGCCGTTTGTCACGTGCAGATTGCAGAAGTGGGTGGTTGGAGGGACCAAACAAGGTTTACATTCCATTTCTGGCTTGTGGCGATCTCAGCGGTTACGATTCAGACCGATCGTACCCGCTCCCAAGCACAGAGGATGGCACCTATAGGAGCTTGGGTCCGGTCCAGCCACCCATTGCTCCGCCGTACAAAACTGCCCTGGAAATGAAGAAGGCATCCAGCCATGGCGTTAATGCAGATATCAGCAAACTGTCCCTGGATTCTTGAACTGCGATCTGAAAACAGTTTGTGGTCATGCAACCATAACACGATGATGCTCCACACTGTTCAAATTTGAAGTAACCAGTGACTCAAATTTCAGAACTGAGGAAGTAGCTCAGAAGGTGAACTTGGTACTTAGATCCTGGATTTGGTATATCTGGTTACAGTACCAAAATTGAGTTCATATCATGTCGTATCATTTTTTCTCTTTTATGAAATTGAACTGATTTCTATATAATTCTTATGAAATTCCTTAGTTCGAAATGAGGACTATATTGGCATCCATTGTGGTCATGTGCGTGTGGAATTCATTCATGTGAACACAACACCGCAACAGAATTCATTGGGTGCTGTACAGATGTGGCTTGACGTCTGGTATTCTAGAGGGCTGTGGGATCCTCGGTCCTCCTATCATTTTCGTTTGGAAATTCGTTGAGCACGCATTGATCAAGATGTCCAAGATTCTCGAGTACTGTACTGTAATACTTGTAGACTTTGAACCGGCGGCGCTGGAATCTCGCTGAGCCACCAGTTTTGCCCCCAAAGAAGCTTCTCCGTTTCAAAAGGCGGCGGGTCACCGCGAGATATGAATTTTTTTCCCTACCATGATGTCCGTGCTTTGCCACATCAAAATTCAACTTAATCTAATGTTTACATCAAGTACTCCATCCTATTTTACAAGAAGTTTTGAGTTTGGACACACAATTAAGAAAAGAGAGAGAAAAAGAAATTTTTTAGAAATAAAAAAAAAGAAACAGCGTGGAGATGTATTGAAAATAGAGAAAAATATATCGAGTAAGAATAATTTATAATATAAAAAAACTTGAGGAGGATCTCATGATCACTGCTCACCACAAAGCTCAGTTTTTTATATATGGTACAGTAGAAAAGGAAGATCTCATGATTTCTTCCACGATCTAACAAGCCGGCGCGCCCTCCCTGCTGCTGCGTGCTGGCCGCCGAGCCACACCCGCAGCGCCGTACCACCGTAGCCAACCCACCCAGTATTAAAGGCCACGCCGACGCTCTGTTGCTTCCCGTTGATTTCTGCCGCCGGCGTGGTGAGCCCCCCATGCCGCGAATGACCAAGCTGCTGCTCCAGCTGCACGCCGCGGCGGACAGGAGGCACGGCCTCGGCCCGGGCCGCCGCCACCCGCTTCCGATTCGACACGCCCACGGCAGCAGATTCGCGGCCTGCTTCGTCCGCTGCCTCCTCCTCCTCCTCCTCCTCGCGGCCGCCGCCGCCACCACGCTCTCCCTCGCGCTGACGATCCGCCACCCCGGCCGCGCCGCCGCGTATGACGCCACCAGCTCGCCACGGTAAGACCAACCCCGCCACACCCCTGCCCAGCTCGTCAGTCGTCACTCGCTCACACACTTCAGTGCGCTGCTTCCAGAGGCTTCGCGGTGGTGATCAACACGTGGAAGCGCCACGCGCTCCTGCGGAGGTCCGTCGCACACTACACCGCCTGCGCGGGCGTCGACGCCGTCCACATCGTGTGGAGCGAGCCGCGGGAGCCGCCGGAATCGCTGCGCCAGAGCATCATCAACTCCACCCGGCGTGGCAATGTGCGGTTTCTGATCAACCAAGGGGACAGCCTCAACAACAGGTTCAGGCCCATCCCGGGGCTCACGACGGACGCCGTCTTCTCCGTCGACGACGACCTCATCGTCCCCTGCTCCACGCTGCGGTTCGCCTACAGCGTGTGGCGGAGCGCGCCCTCGGCCATGGTGGGCTTCGTGCCTCGGATGCACTGGCTCGCTTATCTGGTACGAATCACCAATTGGCAGTGAGTAATTACTACTGCTTAATTGGAAGTTTTAAGTGATTCGGATGTATCTGCTTGTAGGTGTACAACGAAATTTGAATGTTTGGGGCTTATAAAATAAATATGAATTGTGCATGAACATAATGAGGTTACCTATTTTGGGCCTCTTGATAATAATTGGGCTGTTGCTCGTGCAGAGAAGCAATACAAAGAAATACCGTTATGGAGGCTGGTGGTCAGTTTGGTGGACAGGGGCATACAGTATGGTGCTTTCCAAAGCAAGTTTCTTCCACAGGCAGTATTTGGATCTGTATACCAACTGCATGCCTCCCGGCATTCGAAAATTTGTGACTGAAAATAGGTGCAGTTCATATTTTACTCGTTCACCATTTGTACACTAGATTTCCCACAGTTATATTATGGTGCTCTTCACAACGCTGGCTATGACAGGAATTGTGAGGACATTGCAATGTCTTTCCTAGTTGCAAATGCAACTGGAGCTCCACCAATATGGGTACAAGGTTAGTAAGCACCCTCGTGAAGAAGTGACATTCTAGTGCATCACAAACCCCTACTACTTGGATTAGTTCATTTTGCATCGAGAAATTCTTTCTCTGTAGAATGGGTGTGTTTACTGATACTTAGGTTTACACATTGAATAAAATGTCTTTTGATACTGCTGTTCGAGATTTCCAGATACTGTAGGATCTAGGGACCACATCCCTTGTTCCTGATCTGCATGAACCATAACCTTTCATACACTGTTATTGAAAATTCAGATAGATATGTGGTTGTTACATAGTTCAAGAATAGAACCAGTGTTCTTATTGGTTAAGTTGAACTTTAATTGAATAAACTACTTTCTTGTTTCATAAAATTTCTTGAAACTGCCACACCTTCTGGTATTGATTTGTAAATTTCAACAAGATACAGTAGTCTGTCTGAAACTTTTTTCTATTTGTTTTCTATGTTTTCCTGTTATTCATGCTTGAACTGAAAAAAAAAAACCTTGTGGAGAATATGGAAACATAGATGTTTCAGTGGATCAAAATGAACAGGTTTGGCAGCAATATAGAAGCAGCCTTCCTTCTTGTGTACGTGCCCTGTCTCAAATTCATGTTCTTGATGTTACCACAGGAAGGATATCTGAGATTGGGTCAAGCGGGATCAGCAGTTTGAAAGGCCATTCTTTGCAGAGATCCAAATGTCTCAACACATTTGCTGCCATGTATGGCCACATGCCTCTTGTGGCCAGCACAGTCAAGGCCGTTGACAGCCGCAGGAGCTGGTTCTGGTGATTCGTTTGCATGGCTCTGTTTATCTTCTTTCGGGTTTTTGCCTTCCCTTAGGTACTGCCTAGCATACATTACAAGCTAGTGTGGTTGTGCATAGTTCACCATCACCTAAGGACACACATATATCATATTGTACACCCTGAAATTTAACACATTATAAACATCAGATCTAGTTTATGTAATGATATATTGTCCGGTTTGTTAATGCGAGAAATAATTTGCCTTTTCCTGTGAGCGTTGTTTGATTACACGTCATCGCATCAAGAGCACAAACTGCTCACAGTTTGTTGCCCAGGCCTCACCTACCTTTAGGCTATCTCATTTGTGGCTGTGACTTTCCGAAGCAAGATTGTGAGGATAAGGGGATACTTCCATTGGACCAGTCGTGCATGTTGGTTCCCTCCACTTCCTCTTCCTCTTGCTGTTGCTGCTGCTTCCTGCGAAGGAACGAAGGGAATCCATTGAGCCGATCATCCGATGGTTGCCATTGTGACAGAGGCATGGGCTCTTGCCGGATGCGGCGCGGCGTCCAAGGCGGCGCAGGAGGCGCCAGTGCAGCAGCACCCTCCTGCAGCGGCCAAGGCCAAGAAAGCCGCGTCATCGTTCAGAAGCGCGAGTGCCATCAGATGCCAAGACCGGCGTGAGGCCGTCGTGGTCGGCCGGCGGAGCGGCCTGGCATCGTGCGTGCTCGCCGCCCTCGCCGCGTCGTTCTCTCCCCTCACCGCGCGGGCAGCCGTCCTGGAGGAGGACGATGACATCGAGCTGCTGGAGCGCGTGAAGGAGGACAGGAAGAAGCGGCTGCAGAAGCAAGGGGTCATCAGCTCCTCAGGCACCGAGACTGGTAATAAGTCAGTTGGTTAATCTCCTAGTTTTTCTTGTTCATTTCCCTGAAGAAAAAGATCCTGTAAAGTTTTGTGATAACAGTGATCATGTAGATTGATTACAAACCACAGGGTATTTGCAGGACCTTATCTACAAGCTGAGCAAGGTCGGGCAGGCCATTGACAAGGACGATCTCCCTGCCGCAGGCAGTGTCCTCGGCTCAAGTTCTGATGCCCAGTGGGTGAAGAACGTCAATGCAGCTTTCTCCAAGGTCTGGCTCTCATTCGCTTCTTGAATTCTTTACACACATCTTATGACCCCCTTCTCAAAAGCACAGTTTTGAACCACAAAACAGTTCAGCTCTAGCCCAGAGGAGAAGGACATGGTTGATAGCTTCAACTCCTCGCTGGCCTCCTTGATTACATCAGGTGCATATGCGGTCGCCGGTTCTCTATAGTTAGACCTTTATGGTTCAGATATCTAAGCTGCCATGCACTCATCTTGGTTAATTTTGCAGTGAATAACCGTGATGCTGAATCCTCCAAGTCGGCGTTTGTGTCGTCTGCGACAGCGTTGGAGAAATGGATAGCGTTGGCCGGATTGGGTAGCCAGCTTAAAGGCTACTGAAAGGGACGATTTGGCTGGCGAGAGAAGCCGCGTTTTACCGTCCTTGAAGCAACAGCTAACGGCTATAATGTCTCAAGAGTGATTTTTTGACAAGATATATAAGGATTCGGCAGCTTTGAATCTTCCTAAATAAGATTTCAGACAAATCTGCGAGAATTATCATACCCACTGTTTTAGTTCCCTTGGCCCGTTGACCGCTTAACATAACCACGTGGTTCTTTGCAAGATACAAGTAGGAAAATAAAACCGTGTCTTTTATTCAATCATGCCAAGTCAGCAAGCACGGCAAGTTGCATTAGTTATCACAATTCACGAGTTATAAACATCGATTTAGCATTCTGATGAGTTTTTTTTTTTTTTTTACTAGCCAAACAAGAGCATTAGCCAATCAACATCAGATGCAAACATAGCTGTCTAATGATTAATGTTACAGAAATGTAATAATGTACTCATACAAGGCACGACTACAATACCATCGAAAAGTATTACGCCCTCTGATGCAGTAAACCCATCCAATCCAAACTATCACAAATCAGGTTAAAATACAAGAAAAGAAGTAGTTAACTCAGAAGTTGCTCAAGTTCTTCACCAATGGAGATTTTGCCTGCTCATGAGTATGTACAAATGAATGGCATGTGGCTGCTCAACCTGCACAGAAAAATAAATAAAATAGCAATGAGCACCAAAATCCATGTTTGTTCCGCAACAAAAGACTTGATGCTGAAAGTAAAAATAAATCAAATTAAGAATTTTTTTTCTAGACTAGGAGACTAGAACATCTCAAATACTGAATTGGTGGCATAACCAACTGCCAGGCTACCACCCAATATATTTATAGACATACATTGAAATTTTGAGCGGTCCAATAAATGGCAGAAAACCATTTGCTGTGGGTAGAATACGCTTTGGCAATGGTGACATAAGCTGCAATCATAGTTTGGATGCGAATCTACAAAGAAAAGGAGAATGGTTCGATAGGTAATCACCTTTCTGATCTCCCCCTGCAGAATCTGAGAAGTTATTTGTTTCAGAAGCAAGGAATGATGATTTATAATTCTCCAAGACTTCTGCAAAAAAAAGAAGACAAATAAGGCAATAAGCCACATATAGAGGAGAAAGAAAAAAGAGACACAAAAATACAAAGAAATTAAGGACATCACTGGAAGGTACCTGCACTTTGGCTGAAATCCTCTACCAAGTCAGGAAAGATAAAATTTTGGGGAATCTGGCTCAAGAAGCCAAATGATGATGATTCAATATCCAAAAGTGAATCATTCAGTTGTTGCCCATTCAACTCTGAGCTGCTAAAAGATCCACCAGACGCATCACCTATTGACTGGCATGATTCAAGGAAAGCATTTCCAAAAGCAAAATCGGCATTAGTTGAGTAGCCAGACTCTGTCTTTACCACTGTCCCATTATCCACACCAAACAGCACAGCAGCTGAATTCTGTGTTGACTGCAGATTACTTGAAGCATCTATTCCACTCTGAAGACCATGCATCTCCTTATTAGAATAAATTAATTGATCCCCAGACGGTGCGCCATTCATTATACCGCTTGAACTTCCATTGTGCATTATTCCATGAGGCATTCCAGACCCAGGGGCTGTATCTGGCAAAAAAAACATAAATTTCGCTTCACTGAAACAAAGTAAGAAAATAACCATACTAAAATTTCACTACGCAACAGGATGCTAGCATGTGTAGTCAAAAAAGGGGAAATTTTACCACAGGTAAAGAATGGGAAGTGAAGTTTATAAGATATAGAATCCTAAAAAGATTTAAGATCGATTAGCAGTTCAGTATGATAGAGTCATTAGATCACTTTAGGAAAAACATGCACTGCACATGATTCCCGAAGATGGTTCTAGCATTTCACTCAGCAAATCAGAATATTCAATTAAATGCCAAGCGAACAATCATTTTTCCCAGAACACGAAGGAGAACTTGAAATCTATGTGTTAAAGACACAGGAAGAACAAAATGACCATTACAAAAGATATAATGAAGCTAGATGGAACTGCAATATTTGTAAAACATGACATGAAAGATATAATGACCTGACCCGGCAATCACTAGATTATCACCCAGATGCAAACTCACAATAAAAAGCTCCAAAGCTGGAAACAAAGGTCTTACATGGGTTCGAATTAGAGCCATTTGGAGGATCAGGAGGAGACTTTGAAGAGATTCCTGAAGAAAATTCTTCGTTCATAATTTGTAACTGGTTCTCGAGAAGCTTGTTGAAGGCTGTTATTTGATTCTTAAGCCTGAGTCTCAAGTAATATGCCCTGAAAAACTCACGATTCTGTTCCTCAAGTTGTTGCCAAACTGAAAAGAGCATGCAGAGAGGTACCCACCATAAATCAGATATCAGAATCTGAGTGTTTAAAGAATGACTACAAATAACTGTATGGAAACAGAACTTAATTGAACTATGTAAGCTTGATTTCCACTAATATTATTAGAGATTTGGATTGTTGTAGCAACAATATGCTTTGCCAGTTTTAGAACATTGGTCCAACTTGCAAGTAAGATCAATCATCACAGGAGTTCCTTCACTGTCTGAGACAATAGAGAGCATTACCAAGTTCAGTAAATTGAGGGTCTATCTCAGCTCTGAGAGAGAGTTCATCAACGACCTCTTTCTGGTTCATATAATTCTGAAGGCATTGTTCTATAAGAATCTGAACCTGCACAAAAGTATTAAGCAACTGGAGTTACTGACTTATCCCATCCATCCATATATCAAAGTAAACAAGATACAATAACTCCTTGAAGCACGTGTGAGAACAATAACAATGGTGGATGGGTTATGGAAAGAAGGGTTTCGAGTATAAGTAAGGGTTTCGAGTATAAGTTCCTACAGATGATTCATGGCAAGCACAGAGCATTGCAAGTGCACAACCAACTCAACACCAGCAAGGTGCCTATCCTCTTGGTGTTCATCCCAAACCCTAGAACACCAATTCGAGAATACTAAGCGTTCAAAGCAACCTTTAGCGAGCCATGCTCTTGGTGAGAAACAGACATGGCTATGTTACCAATGATCAGTAAATTCACTAGAACTATGCACCCGTAAAGGAAGGAAGTTAAGCAAGCAACGATTAGAAACGCAACAGAGGCACTGAACTACTGACGAGTTCTATGTCCTCGCGAGAGACCTTGCAGACGTCCACCCCCGACATGCCGGATGCAGCTGCTTCCTCCTCCTCCTGGCCTAGCTATAGTATGGATCACACCTCCCGTGATTTGACGCCGGGCGAAGGGAATCTCAGCTTGTGGATTAAAGGACTAAGCGGGGCGCGGAGGTGAGGAGGAGGAGAGCGGCGGGCAGCGGGCAGCAGCAGCATCAGCTCGGGTTCGCGATCAATCAATCAATCCACTGAGGCAGCCAGTGTGGTTGGGTTGGGGAAAAGAAGGGAGGGAGAGCTGGGTGCGATGGCGACGGGCTCTGTTGTGGAATCTGGGACACCAGCGCTCCTGTCCATCAATATTGGGGGCATATTTGATACTGCAGCAGTGAATCTTTTTGCACGGAATTCAATTGTTCTGTCGCTTTATCAGTTCAGTCCAAACTCCGAACAGGCCAGCGATAAAGGCACCACTTTTAACTGCTGCGGAACCGTTAAGTACATGTCTGGATGTAATTAGTGGTAGGTGAAGTGATGGGTTAATTAATTGATCATATGCTTTGATTAACTTTTGTATAAAAAATTGCACGGGTATGGGAGAAAAAAAAAAGGGTGAAAGAAGAGGCACTGCCGAATCTCAGATATGCAGTGCCGCACCAAATCCCAGTTGGAATCTGTAAAGTCTGCAATTCTATAGAAACGAACTCCATGACTTTACAGAGTAAAAGAGTATTGTAATGGAAAGTATTCATTGTTTCCTCCACAAAACCAACTCGACTAACAAGGTTGACCATGTATGCAAGGCACCTTTCATCAGGATCAAGCTCACGCCTTGCTCACATTAGTTCAATCATCAGCCACCCTTCTTCAGACCTGCCTGATCACCAGCAACTCCACATAGGAAGGTAACATCACCAGGCTTGAGACCAGAAGAACCATCCTATTCGACAGCTCCGCCCCTCACGCGCCATCTCTATATCGAGCTCATGCAGATATTATTGAACCGAGCAAGTAACATTCGGATCCTGCAAGCTTCTGAATATCAAGTGCGAACTGTTAATTTGGGATAACTCCGGGTTTACTTCTGTGGCGCTATCATTGTACTCGGTATCTAGGTATAGACAAGAAACTGATGTGTGTGACGCCCCTGCAGGAAGCGACAATTGTCAGGTAGAAGAATCATCATATGGATTCAGATGTTCAGCTCGTCACTTCAAATGCCACCAGCCATGAATGGAGTGTGTTGCTTTTACAGAGGAATACAGCTTCAATGAGTGAAAGGCGTTCAGTAGCAACAAGACCTGTTTCCATTCCCTGATAAAAAATTGTACATGAGCTTGTGTTATCAGAAGGGTTTCAAGCTGGATATACATTTCAATTATTTGATGGCATGAAAATGGAAAGGAAGAATACCTTGGGAATTAAAAATTCATAAACTGGAAAGCAATACATGAGATGAAGCACTTGTGCCTGTGATGTGTCCTGCGTTCTGTACCCTGTACTCTACACAAAGATTGGAACCTTGCAGAATGGAAATCACCAAAAATCATTGCAAGAACATGACCCCTCTCGGAAATGGTGGAACCTGCTCCGGTCTCTGATGATGATTTCCCGGTTCCAAAGCTTGGAGATTAACTTGATTGCAGAATGGCAGTCTTCACAGACCCTCAGGTTCTTCATGATATGGATTGGCAAGTTTGGCGGCAGACTAATGAGGCCAAAAGCAATAGCCATCTTCTCACTGTGTGCTAAAAGTGCTTGTTCTTTCTCTTCCTCATCGACATCCACTGCTATCTTTGACGTGACTGGTGCATAACCAACCGACTTTAGCCTGTGTGCAATCTCCTCCATCATAGTGATGATCTGTGACGTCCAAGGATGTGATTGATCATTAACAACAAACTTGTGTACATGCCCAGCCACAGTAATCGAGCTGTAACCTGCTGTCTTCTTGACTCCCCGTTCTTCCATCAGTCTCCTTATTCTTGATGCATCTTCCCACTGTCTAGAGTCTATGTATATGTTGTACAACTGAACATAGACAGCATCCTCATCAGGCTCTAGCTTCAGAAGATGCTCTGCAGCACTTCGAGCTAGGTCAATGTCTTTGT
>BCLG01001590.1:80100-102831 GCA_001602295.1 Zoysia matrella | reverse complement strand
CCCCCGCGGTTTAGTTGCAACCAAAGCTATAAAGCGGAAGATAAACAAATAACCCACACTATCTGATGATTTTAATTTGCGAGACAAGAGTGGTATGATACCCCTCAAAATAAACTTATATCCGTCTACTGCAACAAGAGCACAAAAAAAATAATAAATTGCCAGCAGTGTCCATGCACAACCCTCACCTAAAGTATATGACCGACCAACCGTAAATATCAAGTAATCGCTCCTAATAACATTGCAAACAAGCCATTAATCTTAAGTCCATACTCATGGGAGGCCCCAGCCCCAGCCAGGAACCATGCTACCAACCTCGAATACCAACCAAAAACCAGCACCAAGCCATCCCCCCCAAAGAGCACTTAATTTATTCTTCCAAACACACAGAGCATTCTCAGACGAGCATCATCAAAAAGTGCACAAATCGTGCAAAACACCTAACCCGACACCAAAATGTGGTCTCCTGTCTTCGAAACACACATACAAAAGGATAAGGCCAACTGACCAAGCGTATCTAAAAACTAAGGACCGTGCACAACCTGCTCATTGACTATTACACAAGAACAACGACCGGCAATGGCAAGTGGGACATTTAAACTATTCAAAATGCCCAAAAATTAGTGTACGTTTCCTCTAAAAACCGCAATTAAATGACCATGACTAACTAGATAAAAATCATAGAAACGATGAATGAATTCTGGAAGCAACATTTGCCTGTAATCACCATGAAACTAATCGAAACCCAACCACGGGAATCCACGAACCTCCCGGACCGTGGGTGGCGCCCGCCGATACCGGAAGCGCGGAGGCAGGGAAGCGGAGGGAACGCTCACCGCAGATCTTGACGGGCGCGTGGATGCGCAGGAGGTTGGGCTGCGAGAGGAAGACCCGCTTGGCCTCAACGCAGAGCTGCCGGATCTCGGCCTCGGACAGCTGCACCTGCCTCCCGCCGCGGCCGCCGTCGACGAGGCGCCGCACCACCTCGTCCAACGCGGCGCCTTCCATGGCCCCCATCGACGCCCGCGTCATCATCATCTTTCCCCAATCCCTCGGCTGACGACGATGACGACGACGACGGAGACCTCCGAGACGGAACGGATCGAGGAATGGAGGAGCGCGCGTGGGCAAGGAGACGAATTGATGAAAAATGGATAATGGGTGACGGTGATGACGGTGACGGTGGTGGTGGTGGTCGCAATTATGGTGGTGTGGGAGACAAGGGATCGGCGAAAGCGCGTCGGACGGGATCAGCCGTCGGTTCGGGGATGGAGGGGGCAGATGGCTGCGGTAGAGGGTGGCCGTTTGGCTCGGTAAGAAATGTCGGGCGGGCGTGTTCGATTCAACGGGTTCGCCGTTCGTTCGGTCTGCTCCACCTGGTCTGCCGCCGGATATGCATTGATCTTTGGAATTGTTTTGTCCGTACATGCCGATAACATATCATTGTTCAGATTCAGATTGGTACGGTCAAAACGCTTCCAGCGTTAAATTATGCTACTCTCTCGGTACAAAAATAAAAATAAGCGTGGTTTGTGATTTTCAAACTTCTCCCATTAATCATTTATCTTATTTAAAAGTTTTTAAAAAATTATTTATTTTATTATGAATCGATTTATTATTAGAAGTACTTTAAGTTTGACTTGTTTATTTTATTATTTTTATAAATTTTTTAAATAAAATGAATGGTCAAATATCGAATTAAAAAGTCAAAAATGTCAAGACGAATGGAGTAACTCTATTTTTTATTATCTTAAATTTGAACTAACCCCTGACACCCAATTTCTAATAAGAAACTCTATGACAAAGAACGCGTACGTAACTAACTTCATGCTTGGTTGAGAAAATAATCTCACTTCTTTGGTACTGTAGATATTACTTGGATGGTTTCCTGGCATACTTCATTTGTTACTAAATTATTGTCGCTGTTGATTTATAACTTCTTTGATTATTTGTATTATTCAAGAAATTAATTCAAAGGTGGAAAGTTAAAAATTGTAACTTAAGTAACTTTAATGATAAAGTAAATTATAAAAATAATATATGATATTCACAAACTTTGTTAAATAAGACGAATAGTACATTAACTTTGACCTTTCGTCTTATTTAAAAAATTAATTCAAATGTGTAAAATTAAAATTTGTGATTCAAATAACTTTAGTGTAATGTCAATTATAATAAAATATATTATATTTATTAAATATTTTTGAATAAAATAAATAATCAAAGTTGATGTTAGAAGTCAACGGGGTAACAATTTCGAAATGGAGGAGTACCTATTAAATATGTTTCCATCGAACCTTATTATTAGAATTTATTGACTAAAACTTTGACCATTAGTTCCAATATATTATTTTATTTATTAATATATAAATTATATATTGTGAAAATATTTTTTATGATGAATTAAAAAAATATAAATCTTATATTGATCTAGTTAATTAAATTTATAAATATCATTAAAAAGTCATAATTAACGAATTCTAAAAATAAGTTTCTATTAGAATGGAGGGAGTATCATTCTACTAGCTTCCTTCATTATTTCTAAATTATTTGTCATTCTCGCTATCTGATATAACTTTATCTTTTTCAACACATCTCTATATTTATGTTTTCTTACTACTGGCCTAATAGGGCATAATTAGGAACCATTAAGAATTTGAAAAGTAAACTATGTTTAGAATGTCAAACGTGAGCCACCTGTTTAGTGTCCTAAAGGTGCAAATTCTTTTTCTCCCACCAAGTATTACTTAGGTCTATTGAAAAGTGACATACGCTTACCGTTGCGCACTTAACCGCAAGTTTTTTATTTAACCTTTTTAATAAATTATTAAAAAAATCGCGCTGAACTCTATTTCCAGGATATAGATCATTTCGTCACATCAATCATTGTGGCGTGACATGTGAAGAAAACACGCCACGTGGACCAGCGTGATAGAGTCCACGTCAGCCGCGGACTCGAGTCGAAGTCCACGTCAGTTGCGTCGATGGACCTGGCGCGACTGGAGGCACGTCGATCTGTTTGGTGTGACTACAGCGCTTATCAAGCGTGATGTAGACATCATATCCTCTGATGAGGACTTCAATAAAAATATTCATACATGGTGGATTCGGACTGCAAAACAGTATGAACTTGCAACAACTTCATATAGAATCCAATTTAGTTGTTTAAGTACATTGTGAAAAGCTCATGAAGTCTACTTTCGAATGGATCCAGCCTAACCTTCGTATCACATCAAAGTCAGTGCCAATCGTCGTTTTAATATAAAAGGTGCTACGTCATCTCAACTTAGGCCGTTGGCCCGTGTATCAAGTTGAGCCCATTAGAGTGCGTCCTATAGTTTGAGGACGACCTCAGCACCCTCTAGTCCCTCCACCCTATTTAAAGGTTCTAGCCGCCACCAGGAACACTTAAGTTTTTTTTGTTATAGTTTAGCTCTTGTACAAACTTTCTGATCTTCAGTTGTGTCCAACGACCACCTGTTAGACAGCTTTTGAGAACCTCACATTGAGAGATTTCAGTTTGCTATCTTGTTCTTGCTTGTTCTTCAATTGCTTGCAAAAATTGATCTTCGTGATCAAGTTGATCTTGCTGTTTCAGCGAGGTGAATAACTATTTGGAGTTGGTTCTGCGGTTGCTAAGACACACACGACCTGCTCACTTGTAGTCGGATCGTGAGGGTCGATTCCACCAAATTGATAGTTATCACCTCACCGAAAGATCGGACGTCTCAACCCCTATCAAGTGCGCTAGCCCTGCGCGGCTTCTTCTTCCTCCAGTTCTTTCTCACGCGCACCGCCCTGCACTTTCTCTCTCCATCGCCACGGCTTCCCCTCCAAAATCCAGCTTGGATTGAGCTTCGTTCTTCCTCAAATTTGGAGAATTTGATCCTTGAAGGTAGCTCTCTCATTTCCTCTTAGCAGATTTGGTTTTCATGGATGTTTTGATTGGTTTTGGAGTAGGTAGGGTTTAGTGAAATGTGGGGATTTTTAGTTGATGATTTGCACAAATGTGATTGTTTGAGGTATCTTATATGGATAGATTATCATATTGCACTGCGATATTAACATGTATGATAGTGTGCATGTGTTATTTTTCAATGTTTACGAATTTTTATTTATTTGTTGTTGTGATAGATAATTTTTGAAAAGTAGAGTGTAATTTGTCCAATGGATCGCATAGTTCGTTTGTTCCATCATTGAGGATGATTGGAACCTTTGTAAGGAATGTTTGAAGGATGCACAAGTGAAATGTCCTGAGGTTATAGTTGATATAGTTGAGGAGGAAGAGTTTGGTCATATTCCATTAGCATGAGAAGATGTGTTTTTGGAGGAGGAGCCAATTGAGGTATTGACTACAGCGAAACCTTATTTGGAGCGGAATGAGGAGAACCCATCAATGTCACAAGTGTATGATTGGACGGTTGTTAATAATGATTTTAATGATGATACTTTTGAGGAGGAGAAAAGAGAAATCAAAGAAGAAACATATTCTGAAGGGTGGGAGGACTCATCGTTCGAAAGTGAAATTGAAGTTGAAGGGGGTGATTTTCATGACAATGAAGTAGTTTGTGAAGACGAGGATGTCAGTGGTCTTGATGGAGCGCAAGCAGGTCAACATGACAACATAGGTGGTGATGTTGAAATAAATTGGAATAGATCTCAAATATTTCTTTGAGGACTATGCAGTGCGACACTATAGACCTTACTATATATTTAACTCGAACAAGAAAGAGAGGTATACAATCAAGTGTCAACATGCAACATGTCCTTGGAGTGTTTGGACCCGTATACAAAAGAAGCATGGTGGAGGTTGCAAAGTAACCAATGTGGAACAACCTCACACATGTCGTACATCTCATATTAAGCAAGTGCATTTACAATGCACGGCGAGGTATCTTGGACTTCGAATTGCTCCAATGTTATGGGTTGACTACAACATCACTGTTGCATCTCTTATTGAGGCTATACACGGGGTTTCACAGGTTACCGTGTGAAATATGACAAGACATGGAGGGCGAAACAATTCGCCATGGCCGAACTTTGGAAAGATTGGAAAGAGTCTTATAATACGGTACCGAGAATTCTTAATGCAATTGCTCATTACAATCCTAGAAAAAATATTTCATAGATACCAAAAAAAATGCTAGGTAGCGATGGTGAGGGAATGATGAAACCTGTGCTCCGCTGTTTGTTTTGGTGCTTTTGCTCAGTGTGCAGAGGCTTTCAGTAATTGTAGGCCAGTGATTAGTGTCGATGCCACTTTTTTGACTGGTAAATACAAGTGGATATTAATGGAAGCCTTTGGCTTTGATGCGAAAGACCAATTCATTCCTCTAGCATTTGCCATCGTGGAGAGTGAGAACAACTCGAGCTGGTCATCGTTTGTTACACACACAAGATGCCATGTGATGAGGTCAAATAGGCAGATAGGCATCAAGGTCTACTACATGGATACCCTCCACTGGTGCATAGGTGGTGCATGCGGCACTTTGTTGCGAATATCTGAAAAAGACAAAAAAGTAAAGAGGTTATCAAATCTCAAGATCGTTTGCATGTCTATGGAGGAAAAACAATTTAACAAATGGTTAGAATAGTGTCGTAATCTTTTAAATTACAGTGCAAAGGAATGGTTAGTTCAACAAATGCTAGATAAGCATAAATGGGCTCAAGCTTTTGATGATGGAGGATTTAGATATGGCTCAATGACTACAAATGTGTCAGAAGTGTTCAACAATGTTCTAAAAGGGATTCGAGAATTGCTAGTTTTTGCTATTATAATTCACTTTCCAGAAGTGCAATTTCTATTTTGTGAACCAGTGGTTGAAGGCACGAAGAGGCATTGAAGCTGGAGATAAATGGGGAGCCCCCTTAGTTAAACACTTACAGAATCAAGGGCTTATCTCCATTAACCAGGAAGCTCGTCTTTTCAATCCAAGACAATTCTTGTACAAAGTTAGATCTGTTTGTCACACAAACGTTGGCGTTGAAGATCCGAAGGTCGTGTATTTAGGGTGGAGATAGGGGACAATTTTACATGCATATGTAGGACACCTCAATTGTTGCATGTCCCATGCTCACATGTCATCACAGCATGTCGAGTCAAAGATGTGGACAGTGGATATAGTATATATTTGAGTCTATTCTACTCGAAGCAAGCATGCTTCAAAACATGGGAATGGATCTTTGAACTGTCTTGATAAGACTAGATGGCCGGAATACACTAGTCTCGACTACATTCTAGATGTTTTCTTATGCAAGAACAAAAAGGGTAGGTGAACGAAGAAACGGCTACGAAATAAAATGGATGATATGGAAAAAGGGTGGCCTTGATGCTTATGGTTGCAGTGATTTTAATGAGGACCCTGTACACCAACATTGTTCTATATGCCATGAAGAGGGCCATCGAATGGAGCGGCATAAGTTAGGTCCAAAGAACAAACTGAAACGTCAGAGTAAATGCCGACGCAATACAATAGCGGAGACCCTGTACACCAACGTTATTCTTAGAATTGCAGGTGCTACGACCTCTTCATGCCCGCACACACAGTCGAGTGCCGTGTGATAAGTGGTACGCACTGTTCATATGACCAACTGGTTTTCTGCCACTTGCTCGTATCATCAATGTGGGGTTACCTACTATGGACGTCCCTGCATTGACAACACTCGTGGATCGATGGCGATCGGAGACCCACATGTTCCACTTGCCATGTGGGGAGCTCACAGTCACTTTGATGAATGTTGCTATGATACTTGGGCTATCAATTGATGGAGCAATAGTGTGTGGATGCGTGCAACTGCAGGGATGGTGTGAACAAGCCGAGGCTCTTATTGGATTGAGGCCCCGGAGCCGGTCCAAGATGCAAGAGACTCGAAGACATCCGGAGTCAGTTCCCATTGGTTCCGACAGCACTTTGGTGCTTTGCCCTATGGTGAGCTCCCTAATATTGTCATAAAGTGTCATGCAAGAGCTTGGTTATGGCATTTCCTGGTAGTTACCTGTTCCGCATTGCTAGTGGCAACACCATCTCCTAGATGTTTCTACCTATTTTAAGCCAGCCATGGGAGGACATACGTAGTTACAGCTGATGATATGCTACACTTGCTTGGCTATATCGACAGCTATGTGTTGCTTGCTTGAGGAGTGGAGAGAATGCCAATCTTGGAGGCTATGCGTATCTCCTTCAAGTATGTATGTGGAAGCACTTTCCAGTTGGCAGGCCACAGAGAAGACCTCACGAGGTTTGCACTATGCCTTCACTCGCAAATACATCTAGACTTTTGTAAATGTATTGTTATTTCAAGACACGTGTGTTTTCAAATTTCATAGGTTTAGAGTCACGAAGATGAAGGGTTAGGGCCTACAGCTACTTTCCCATAGAAGAACTACATTAATGTCACCGGCAATGCTCAAAGATGGTATCTAGGATACACAAATGAGCTTGATGTGCTTACACAGAATCAAATACGTTTCTTGAGTTCTAAGTTTTTCTTATAGTATCTTTTTTTATATGTCTAATAATGGCTATTGTTATTCTGTAGGTCACCTGGATGCCATACCAGCGGGACGAAGTTCTTGAAATGTCCCTTTCTGACTTATGTAGACGTGACGCTGACTATTGGAGGTGCGAAGTTACACTCATATTTTTCTATGTTGTGGAGTGGCACTTGCCCCAACGTGTCATGGGACAGTTTGAGCGATCGCAGACACTTGACGTCACGCATCCAATCACGAACCAGAATTTACACAAGCAACATCTTCTACTACCTACCATTGTTGTCTTTGTACTAGTGCATGGATTCTAACATACGCCATAACAGATATGACAGGAGGAAGCAAAATAGTGCATATGATTGGGCAGAGAAGCACGGACCATATCTTATCATGTGGGACCAACGGCATGAGCAAAGGACACACTACTTGGATGGACCTCAGCACCGGCCCGGACCATTCAGAGACTACCTCATATGGTTGCATGAGAACTCACGTCTGAAGATCCAGCCATAATTGAGTGAAGGCCATATTGCAGATTTACTGGATTTGGATGACGATGACGAAATTGTTGACGACTACGATGACAACACACGAGCTGGAACGCAACCAGAGAGGGCGCCGTTGGAGAAATATACGGTATGTTCAAACGATGTCCATTCACTCCTACTCATACGGTTTCATTGACATTGCATTATACAAGCGGTGCAGCTTGGTCGCCTTGCTAATCAAGCTGGAGAAGCATTACGCTATCCACAAGGTTCCCACCAATCTGAAGGTGCTCTACGAGCATTTGCCGCGGTATGTTTCTTGTATTTAAAATCCACATCTGTACATTTTTATCAAAACAAGTACTTACATGCAATGTATACAAAGGGTGCGTACGAGCTGCCATCGATTTGCACTTAAGCTGAACTGTATCAGTGCATGTGATGTGCATGCGCCGTCACCATCGCACGGCGGAGGCTCCAGCTCTCGTGGTCTTGTGCCAGCGTCCTCAACTCCTTGTGCACGTGAGCCATCGGATGACAACGATACCAACCATTTTACCGATGATCAGCCACAGTACACTTAGGTTCCGTACTTTATTTCTTATCCTTTTATTGTGTCATATTGCTTTAGCTCACAAAACTATGAAACGTGGGACATTATTGGATCATCGCAGCTCCAAGATGCACTGCAGGGAAGCCGGCATGCGACACCAGCTCTTCACTGTGGGAATGTGCTTTCCACTAATCCGGGGTGGCAGAAAAAAAGGACGAAGCCGTACACACCTGGTCCTTGAAGCATTTCATTTGTGGTTATGGATAAATTATAGATGTTGAAGTATGTGTCTTGTTGGAACTATGTGTGTTGCTTTATGTGTCTTCTATGAACCATAGATGTCGAACTATAGCTTGTAAGAACTTGGGGGACTATGTGGCTTGTATGAACTAAGTATGTAGAACTATGTGGCTTGTATAAATGTTAAACTATGTGCTTCAGGATCCAATTGTTCTATGTTCTATGTTTCTTGGTCAACTGTGTCTGTTGTATGAAATAATATTTAGTCACGCCACACCGACTGGCGTGACTGATGATGCACGGGCAGTGTCACGGGAGCTCTCTGGAATTCTGGGCGCCATGGCGCGACTAGTCACGCCAATCCGACTGGCGTGACTAGCAGGAGCAAAAAAATCCAAGGGAGCTCTCTGGAATTTTGGATGCCATGGCGCGACTAGTCACGCCAATCCAACTGGCGTGACTAGCGGGAGCAAAAATTCTCAGGACCTCCCTGGATTTTATGACTCTTTGGGGCTCCTTTGGATGCAAAGGGTAGAAAAACATAGGAATTTAAACCCAGAAGGTGACTTCTTCCCTATACATGCCACCCCCTCCCCCGAGGGAATTCCCGAGAAAAGATAATTCCCTACATGCGTTTGGGAGTCTCGAGGATAAAAATCCCAACCATTTAATAAATATTCAAAAAATCCAGAATAAATCAAATAATCCAAAATTATTGTTGCAATCCATAAAAAAAGTTTCATTGCTAATGTTTCACTAGTACTCTGTCGATCTTGTTCTCCACTTACAAGATGTATAGAGTTCAGTTCATTGAGAAAATTAGCTCTACATGGATACTATCCGGCGGCACAGGTATACAAGCAAATTAATTAGCATTCTGACGATACATAATCTATGCAAATTAGCTCTCCATGCTTATTGATGGTGCCTGCAGCAGCTGCAACCTCCAATTTCACTGCAATCGCTCACAATAAAGAATAGTTAGCTTTCAGAGGATACATAATCTAAGCAGTACTAACTCTCATCGATCAAAAGGGGATGGAGAACAAAGAAAATATGTACAGAGGTACAGATCAAAATTGGATCTAACGAAGCAGCAACAAAGTTCAATAAGCCACACGAGGTATAAATTGATGCCGGTGAACAAAGCAGGATGGCATGGCAAAGAAAGAATGAAACCAAGGTAAGCCGAACCGCAAGAGTGAGAAGCAGCTAATCACAGGTCAGCAAACAGCTTATTAAGTACCGCTAGATTCTAGATCGAGTGGCTACTCACCTCAGATCTGAATCGAACAGGGCGACAAGCGCACCTGGACCGAGCGGCACGTGGCGGAGGCGTTCCGATGTCTTCCGGCAAAAGGCGGGGGGGGGGGGGGGGGGGGGGGGGGGGGGGGGGGGGGGGGGGGGGGGGGGGGGGGGGGTGTGCAGTTGGTGGGAGCGGCGATGGATAGTTGTCGTTGGGAGAGGTGGTGGCCGGCGGTGGAGAATCAGGAAGCGACTTGCGAGCGAGAGAGGGACAGGGAAAAAAGAAACGAGTCGGGAGTAGATTTTTTCTCTCCTCGTGGATTGGAGGGGAACGGGGTGGGCTGACCCAAGGATTTCGTGGCCCATTATTCATCCAAAATGTCATTCGGGGTTGCTAGGGAAATTTATCCACAGGATGAATTGCCCCCTGGGATTAGGCCGAAATCCCATGGGTTTTGAGGTACCCAAACAACCCTTGGCGTGATTAGTCGCGCCATACTACGTTGTGTGATTAGATCGAGAACCAAAATTTCCTGGAACTGGCCACCATCGAGCGCGATTAGTCACGCCAGACCTCCTAGCGTGACATAATCACGCCACACTGACTGGCGTGATTCCAGGTTGACAAAGTACAATGAAACAGTCATACACTTAGCACCATACTACGAGAGTGATACATTCGAAAAATAAATGTAAATGACGTGAAATACAAATACAATTTAGGATCATACTACGAGAGTGATACATTTGAACAATAAATGATATGACAAACAAATACATAGTACAATGGTACAATCATACACTTAAGATTACATAGCACAATATAGATAGAAACTCGGGAATATATTGTTCGTACCAAGATGGCCCAAAACTCTCATCATATCTCATAGGTGGTGGCCTAACAGCGCCTCGCCTACCATGACCTCTACTCCCCATGGTTGGTTCTTCTTCAATCTTGGTGGAGTATAGAATGCGGGGAGAAGAGGTGGGTTTTATAGCCGTCATGCTCTCTAGTTGCAACTGCATTGATTTACAGAGTACATGTAGTCACGTCAAATAAAGTGATGCAGGAATCTTCACTGTTTACGCATGTGTGCGTTTGTAGGTTATCTTTTCGTACACGTCTAGTGTTATACAATGTTCATAAATGACAAAGGAATTAATACTTCAACGAATATGCTGCGATAGGGTGGTGATTTTATTTATTATTTAGTGGTACATGAGAATACATAGCATATATAGACTGCAGAATACATCATATCATTGATAAACTGCGTTCCCTTCTAATGTGCAGGAGAAAAATGTCTTAGACAGGTACAGCGACGTCTAAGTAGTTCATCCTCTCGCATCTTGATTCCTATCTCTCGTTTAGGCAGTTGTTGTTGGGTAGCAAAGTGCATGCATTGCATCCTCCCATACTCTTACCTACGCATACTATATTGAGCATCACTTTCAAATTCTGTGATTTGTGCAAGATTGTTTGGTGTAGGACTGTTGTCCAACCATTCTTCAAACTCACATAGCTTGTATATAGTAAATACAAATATTTCAAGTTTAGTAAACTAAAAAACTGTAATCATATGAACACAGAAAGAAAGTAATTGAATGATGTAGTAGCATTATCTGAAAATCAGAATCCAAATCCAGACAATGAAAGTACCCACGACCATGGTATATGGAAAGTCTTGCTCGCTCTCCACAATCACACAGTGGACGTTCTTCCCACCATGGGATTTCTAGCCTCTTATTTTCGTCAGATGCCATTGTGATCTGTGTTTCTAAAATTGTTCACTCCAGTTCCGTTTTATAGGCACAAAATAAAGGGTGCATGGACCAAGTCCATGTATGCGGGAATTGAATTTGCATATGGGATACTCCAACTTTAGCAGAGGACTATTATTGCTGCTCTGTGACACTGACCTATTTGATACTATTCACATTGATTCCTGATGTGCTGCAGAGATGAGTATGACAAGTCACATTGATGCGTTCATACAACTTTTTATAGATGGTAGCAGCCTTGCGTATGACATGTCACATCATAGTACCTACTCCCTCCTGGACCATTATTCTTGACGTTTTGGATGTCTTCAGTCAAACACTGGAAACATAAATTACAAATAACTTTAAAGTAGTTAAGTTTAAAAATGTGAAAACTATATAAATTGATTTGTCTTTAAATTTTTTTCATAAAAGTATACATATGTCACTTTAAAATAAAGAACTTATGGGAAAAATTAAAGTCAAAGTTGCATTTTGGAGACCGTGTCATTGTCCAAAACGTCAAGAAATATGAGACCAGAGGGAGTACATGATTACAGGCCTAATATAGTCTATGTTAGATGGTAAAGTAACAACATTAAATTAAAAACATTGTTCATACGGTACTACTAATACATGTCCACAAGAAGACATACAACCACAATAATAACTAGAACATGTCCATTGCGGCAACAACAACAACAATAATAAGTCCATACATCATTCTTAACATCAATTAAAGGAACAAAGGATAATTAGTTGTCTTCATTGTCATGGGGGTTCATGATACTTTTGCCTTTGTCAAGCCGGGCCAACATTTTGTTTATCACATCCGCATCAAATTGCAACTTCTTGTTTCTCTCCTCTTCTTCCTGTCTCCTCTTTTCCTCCTCTCTTGCCACTTCTTCTTTCTCTAGCCTTCTCTTCTTTTTGTTCTTCTCAACCCTAGCAAATTATGATTCCTAGGACTGTGGGTCCTTCAGTCTTGCCTCATAATAAGCCTTTTCTCTAGCCCTTTGAGCATCTAACTCCTTTTGTCGACACTCCTCTTGGAACATTGGATCGGCTAGCTGCTCCATGCTTTCTTTACACTATGATGTACACTCTAAAGCCATACCAAATCTTGTAGACCTTGGCGGGGACAAATGATGCCATGCCTCCTTAGGAGGATACTTCTCTCGATTCTCCCTCCAATACTTCAATGCAATCTCATAGGCACGATGCTTATCCTCCATTTTATCAAGTTCAAACTCTCTCTCGATTGTTCCAATGATCCATCTTGGAGGACATGTCAAATGTTGAGACCAGATCTCTCTTCTTCTGAATCTCAAAACCTCCTGCCTTTGTTTATGATTATATAATTTCAACTACGCGTAAAAATCCTCCTAATCCTTCCATTCCTCCCAGTTGCACCTCTGAGTATGCTGCATAATAAAGTACAAGTTCTATTTTATATACTATTGAAGTGAAAACGAGTATGGAGAATGTGAACAAAGATCACGAAATCAGTATATTACCTATGCATCATCATCACCTACTATGTTGCTACAAAACCATCCATTGCTAGCTCCCACGGAACCACTCCTTCCCATGCACGCACACCGCATTGACATAAAACCTTTGGCATGGCAAGTGTAAATTATTACTCAAATCCGGCCAGTCTTCAGGTTCTAGATAGTGAGATTTTGGACCATATATCCACTCCTCAGAGTCACACATTCGCCCACAATCCTGCATGATAAAATGGTACTTGTTAATATTAAGCAATGTCACGAAGTACCACAAGCATTACTCCACATCTCAAATTACTAACCATGAATTTTTTAGGACAACAGAAAAATGAAGTGTATGTTAAACCAGTAGGTGGCCTTTCTAGCTCGGCCTGAAGACCACAATTGCACAACGGCGGATTACGGATACACCTTCTTGATGCTTTTGCCTTCTTCTCATCCATCATAGGAGGAGGATTTGGTGGTGGAGAAACCTATCGCTCGAAAGCTTCGTACCGAACCATCTCGTATGGGTAATGTGGAAATAGTAGAATTCTTTCATCAATCATCTCTGGACTATCAATCCATTAAAAGAATTTAGAACTATTCCAATGACCACCGCTGTTATATCATTGTTAATCATATATATTTTTTATTATTTATTTAATAGAATATTCTTATATAGCCTTTGTTAGGGCACGTATAAGATGCACGTGCTGCCGTTCCTAGATGTCTCGACAAATCACCTCAGCAATAAAATTACATTCACACCTCAGAGGGGGAAGCGATAGAGGCACTTCACCATCCGCCCACATGGGACAATCGTAATCTTTCTTCAGCTTCATAGGATGCAAATGACCCCACTTACCCTAAACAAATGTTTAAAAATGACACTTAATATTTTGCAAAATTTATTTACTACAATAATATTAATGATGCACAAAGTATAATATGTTTATGTCACAATGCAATAGGTAATCCTATCGATATATGAAGCCGCAAACAACTTAAATTTATACTACTTATCAACAAAAGGTACATATATTTCATTAAACCTTAACTACTCCAAAACCAAACAAAACATTCGTGAAAAACAAATCTATGCGGACGCAATGAAAGAGCTATCTTTGCTTGACTCATTCTTCAAATTTGAGGAAGAGGGAAGCTCGATTGAAGCCGGATTTGGGGAGGACAAGGCGCGGCGACAGAGAGAGGGAGAAAGAATGGGGGAGGAAGAAGTCGCGCGGGGCCGGCTGCTGGTTCATAGCCACTGTAATCATGCGAAACAGATCAGCATGATTCCAGTCGTGTCAGGCCGATCGGCACAACTGACGTGAGTCCACGGCTGACGTAGACGCTATCACGCCGATCCATATGGTGTGATTTCTTCACAGTCGTGCTATGATGCTCTGAAACGGTCTAGACTTAGAAATATAGATCGACGCAATTTTTTAAATATTAATTAAAAATAGATTAAATAATAGAAAAAACTCCTTAACCGCCACTGCTGCGCCTACTCACTCAGATCTCTTTTCCTCTCAGGCTAGCTCTCAACGATGTCAGCGCAGACAATTGTTAAAAAAAACGCTGCCGGAGCAAACCATTAAAATCCTAAGGCTGCAAGGACAGCGACAACGAGGATCCATCTCAATGACATAACCCTAGCAGAGTCTAAGTGTCCATGGCCCCCTATAACGGGTCCAAATTCTCTCTCGTATGGAGTAAAATGCAGACACTGTAGCAATGAACAGTAAAAAATATGAGAGGATGCAAAGGAGCCTGCAGTAATACCGTAGCTATAGTAGTATTCATACTGTTTATGGGTGTTTTACTGTTCATTTTGTTACTGTAACATCGGATCTGATCTGTTGCTTTTTGATCCAATAGATGCACACATCCCAATGCTCGCTACAGTATATCCTCTACCATTTGAACTCAACGGGAGAGGATTTCGATCCCTCTTATAACAGCGGTGGTCACCTACGACACAACACCTGTGTGCATGGTGGCCTAGGCAGGTGCATAGGATCCTTCCTCTCTGCAGGGGCTCAAGATGCGACTATACCTGGGCAGCTGCCCAGGTCAAATGGGCTGGCCTGAGCCCCTGTGATTTTGGTCCGGCCCGGCATGATGGCTAGGCGGGCTAGTCCAGCCCGAGACACGACATGGGCCGTGTCTGGGCCTAGCTGCAAGCTCGTTGAGCTGGTCCGAGCACGGTCGGATTAAGTCGGCCCGGTCAGGCTTGATGCGGACCCGTTTAGCTCGGCCCGACCTGCCTAAGTCGGCCCGGTCAGGCTCGATGTGGACCGTTTAGCCCGGCCTGACCCGCCTGACCCGTTTATTATTTTATCAAATTTTTATATTAAAAATATATAAATTTGACAAATTTTTGTTTAAAATTTATGATTTTTAACATTATATAATTAATTTTCAATAATTTCACGGAGAATTAATATATAATTTTTTATCGGGCTCCAAATCGGCTCGGCCTGGCATGTCCCGGTCCGTGTAAAATCTCTGGAGCCGTGCTTAAGCCTACGCAGTGGGCCTTTGAGCTGACCCGACCCGACCGATCAACTAGCCGGGCCGTTCCGAGCCGGCTCTGAGGCGCCCGGCTTGTTGGCCAGTATAAATGCGACGATCTGGGGCCTCTTCCTTCATGCCTAGCTCCTTCCTCTCGGTGGCAGCCCGATGCTCCACAAACACACGCCCCCTTCTCGGCATGAATCAGGTGGATGGAGAGAGATGCGACATGCATCCACAATGTCGCCAGACCAAGCACACAATCACTGACATATGCAGTGTGCAGAGTATGTCATCCGTGGTTGCTCCTCGAGGCCACACGGGAGACCTGCCACGTCGCCAATGCCTATAGCACACAGTATCGCTGTGTCGGTGGTCGGGGATGGCAACGGACGGCAATGGTACGTGCCATTCTAACGATCATGCTGGAATGAGCTTGAAATGGAATTATAAAGTTCAGCTCAGTAATAATCCTAGGCTGCACTTTAACTAAAAAGTAATCCTAGGTGAACAAATACATCGCAAATAGGAAATCAGAACCAATGCAACTTAGAGGATGTAGTCCGTTTGATCCATATATATGAATCCGTGTCTATAAGTATAAATTTTGTAGTTTTAGAGATGGATTTATGGATCGACCCATTTACATCCCTCTCATATTTAACTTTTGGCAGTCAACGAATATCCTCCCCTAAATCATCTATCATTTGTACCATGAAAGGCTGAATATATTATTACTAGGTAAACGATTACTCAAGAACAATGGAAGCGAAATCCGACTCTACTAGTAGTAGGACTTCTCCATCCATTCACTTAATCCTTCCGTGCATGCTCGAGCTTCCTATAACCGCATCAGATACATACCAAAACATAGAATAGCAATGTCATGCCAACTTTTCTTGTGTCTACCAAAATATAGATTTTTTTTCTTCGAAAAAAGCCGTCGAGGAGAGTCATCTTTACGTCTACTAGGCACCTAAAATGACTAGTTCCGATACCCACGCTAAGTCTAAAGAAAAATATTAATTTAAAAATACCCACTCCATCTCCTTTTAACCAGGGCATAATTCAAAACGCTTAACCATCCTGCTTTCTTTTCGTTTCTATCGGTGGCCACTGCCATAGCAACGCATGCATGCAATGCCGGAATCAACGAAGCCATGCACTGGATAACTTCGCTGCATGCATACGCGGTCGACATGCATTAACTGCCAACATAATTAGCGTTAATATCAGCATATTGTTAGCGTGATTAGGAACGAAATGCATTAACAGCATAGCGGTAGAACCGCGTGTTGGCAGGTCTCTCCTGGTCTTTGAGCAAAATCTTTAGGTTTTGTTAATTAATAATGGTACATGTGAGTTTAAGATCTAGGAGATCCGAAAGATCTCGTTCCCTAGAATTTGTAAAGGATGTATATGAAGAGATTTCATTTGTCAGATTTGTAAAAAGTGACAACTAAAGGTGTATTTTTCGTGTGCATGTAGATCTTTGTTGAAGATATTTTATCGTGTGTACGTAAAAAAAAAACTATTCTTTTTAAAGAATAGAGATAATGTAGGTGTTTCCCCTTATGGCCAGTTTTCAAGCTGATGGTGAGCAGTTTAGGGGCTTACTAGGTAAATGATTAGCTAGCTGATGCGTCACCCCGGGGTTTTTGAATCTTTTTGGCTAGCAGCATTTTGGCTATGAATTGAAGACCAATCTCCAAGTGCGAAAGATAATTGTTTTCAATGCACTGCAAAATGGGGAGGAAACTCTGCCGCTCATTTTTTAGTGTCAATTTTCACCATTAGCAGAGCTAGGGGGTAGTCTGGTGCCTGGGCAGTGGCCCGTTTTGAGATATGAAAAAAGAGATATTTTACCACTGTAACTATATTGTATCAAGAGATATATGACGTGATTGGTTCACGTATCATCTTCACCAGGCTCGTTCCTCACGCGCTAGTGCGCTAGGAACGTACGAGCCAGCCAGCCCACGCGAAACAAAATCGAGTTTCGTTCGTCGTGAGCCAAACCGGACGTGGTTTTCTACATGCACACATGCGAGGCACATTCACTGTGGGCACGTTTGGCAGCCTGTACGAGGCCTACCCAGGCTCCGCAGATGCACTGAACAAGTGATTGGTTGCCTGCGTGGCTACTCCAATCAGGCCGGCCGCATGCAAAATGGCCGGCGCGTCCAAGCTGTAGAGAAACGCAGGAGGCCACCGTTTCCAGGGGGTCAGGTTCGTTGTGTGCAGCACGCTAATTACTAATGACACTTAGTGTCATGATTAATGTATATTAGCATGATTAAGTATTTTTAAATTTAATTAAACTTTAAATGATTAAGTTTCGAACTATATTAATTACAAATGACATTATTAGCAACAAAATTATTTTATAATAATGTTTTTTTATATTTTATCTCACGCAAAAAGTATTCATACAAACAACTAAACAAAATTTATTTGCAGCTTGGCTGGACAGATGCAAACAACTAAACGAATGAACTTGCATATATAAAACCTGATCCAAATGAACCTAACTCCCTGATACAAGCCAGGCTAAGAACACACGGGCAACCAAACGCACCTGCATGCGCACAGCCTGGCCGAGAGGGCCTCAACAATCAATCATGCGACTGGCGCACGTGCGCAGTCTGGCTGGGCACAGTGCGGCGGACCAATCACCCCTATAGTATTCGCAGGGCTCCTCCTTTTGCGGCTGCTCCGCCACTTTTTGCATATGTGCTTGAGATTCTCGGAGGACAAAAAACTCATTTACCTTCCCCTTTGTAGTAATAATAGCCTCATGAGCAACATGGATCCAACATCGTTTCAACGATGGAGTGCTGTGCTTTGTGCGGTGCAAATAGGAGTTCAGACAAATCTTTTCAGGTCCGCAAGCACAGAGCGCAGCCCAGTTTAAAGCAGCCATGTTAAATTGGCTTCTGATCCTGTAAAGCTTTGTTTCTTTTCCTCTGTCTAAGGCTGCGTTCGGTTGTTCCAGGCATGGGCCTCGATTAACCTAGATTGGAGTGGAATTATTTCCTAACTAAACAAGTTAGATCAGGATTTAATCCTCCTCATTCCTCTTCAATCCTGCTCCAATCCCACTTAACCGAACGCAGCCTAACCCTGTACAGTAAGTGCAGTAGGGGAACCCCTCCTACCCTCCAAAAAAGGGAGAAATTCTTTATGACGTTTGTGAGCTCAAATTTTCAAATTGTTCCAAAATTTTATTTTGTTGAAACTCAACCCATGTAAAAGTCCAGCCTCGTAAAATTCTGAAGCTACAAGTATCTGTTGGATTTAGTAACTACTACTTGGGCAAGGTGATAGACACCGACATGCATAGCAGAACCCTGTTAAGCAAATCAAAGTTTAGCACTTCACATCTTTACTAGCATCATGTGAACTTTAATGGACGCTGTTGATGAACAAATCAGGCAGTAGAGTTTATGAATTGATTTTTAAAGTGCACAGGATTATAACTGTAGTCAAAATTATTAAGGCCTGCTTGTTTAAGTTTTTCATCGCTTTTGTGAGTTGGCTTTTGGAAGATCTAAAAGTTGAAAATTCTCTAAAAGTTGAGAATACTTCTTCCTCTCAAATTTTAGAATCATTGATTTTAGATCTTCCAGAAGCCAACCCCTAAAAGTGGTTGAAAGCTGACACAAACAGCCCCTTATAGTTACTGCAATACACCAGCCCACCTTTAACCATCTCATAGTACATTTGATATTTCACATTTTGTATCTGAAAAGAAGGATGTTAATGTACCAATCTTTATTGTTGACCAAAGAAGTCACATCTAAGCTAACAACTTCGCTAGTTCATCCACTCTTAAGGTACCTTGTGGAATTACATCTGACAGAAACTCTTGTGCATGATCATTTGTATCAACTAGCGATTCTATATTGCCAATATCTCTGTTTTCAACATGACCAGATACTTTATTTTCTACAGGATGCTTTTTAATCCTTACGTGCTTGTCTCGCCCATTACTCCTGGCATTCAATCTCCTTTGTTTATGCTCAAAGATTGGTCCTCGTGGAGCTGACTTTGCAAGTGCCAGAGACTTTTGATAGACCAAATTATAATCAACAAACTCAGTTTCATTCAGAACAAGCGCCAAGCCATTGTCAATGGCCTGTTTCAAACGAATCACTACTGCCTCCATATAGGAAGGAATTTTAGAAGTGCTGTTTGGAATATTACTTGATGTTAAGTCTTCAAGGTCTTTGCTCATAGCTTCCAATTCATCACCAATGCTTGTTTCACCGAGAGAAGGTTCCAAGGCACCTGGAGAATGTCCAAAACTTGCAGAATGGTTAAATGACTCGTCAAACAGACCTCTTTCTTTGCACTTGTCTGGTAGGAGAGTTTGGCTATGTAGTTCCAATTTAAGAGATGGATGCACAGAATCACTTCCTGAACTTGATGGAGAAGATTCTAGAGTAGTGTGTACTGAAGGTTTGGTTCCAGATTTACCTACAGAATTAAGTAATCCAGTGGCTTCAGTTGCAGAACTAAATGATATATAACTGGCAAGGTTAAGATTCACAGAATCTTTTGGTTCTCCTCCATCTTCACCCAAATTGCAGCTCGTAAGAGATCTTTCATTACCTGTTAAATCAATCTGGGTAAGAACAGTTCCTGAATTTCTGACATTTTTATTCAATTTTTCGCCACTGATATGTTCTTGCACTTCTGCCACCTCAAAATTATTTTCTTTCACTAGAGGAAGAGACAGTTTCCAATCATTTCCTCTCCACATCAGTATATTCTCAAACTCAAAAGAAAGTAAGACACAGGGAACTAGATCCTACAAAAGAAAGTTCATCAATTTTCAAACAAAAAGAATCCAAAATATTATTCTGAGAGATCTATCAAACCTTCAATTTAGCCCCAATTTTTCTGCAATCACTTTTGTTAAGATCTGAGCAATCAACACGGACAAGATCACATACTCCAAATGCCTCTCTAACTTGCTTAACAAGGTTAGCATAAACACCATTTTTACCTGTACAAAATTGGCTGATTCAATGAATGAAAAGAGTAGTACAAAATATAAAATTAATGAATGATCAAATATATAGAAAGTAGTCCACGTATATAATATGCATTGCAAGGCAAAATTTAATATGGCACAGGTTTCTGCATAATTAATCGTACAAAACTACTAATTATTTCATTTTCCACATGGACCTCAAGTATGCTTTGGCTGATAACTTCTCCCACACTGTAACAGTCGAAGCCCTAGAAAACAGGATAGTACTGTGAATTAAAGATATACCAATACGCCTTTTCCTTTCTATGCAAAACAAATATATTTTTTGTTGTTAACTATATTTAGTTTTCAAATACTTCAGACCTAATTGTAGCTCTGATTTTAACCTGTACCATAAATGTCTGAAATTTCCTTCTTACTCTCAGCATATGAGGTACAAGTCCAACTAATTACAGCAGTATACAAAGAAGCAACATGATTAAAGGAACAATGCACTAACAGAATGATGGCACCCATATATGAATGGGGCCATTGTATTTCAGCCATAGATTTTTGTCTAATTGTGATTCAGCCATTGATTTTTCGATTTTGTGATTTAGCCATCTTGGGCCATAAGTCTGTTAAATGACTAACAGTGTTAAGTTTTGGTGCGAAAAGACAAAATTGTCCTTTGTGATTATACTATTGTGTCATGTGGGGCCTGACAAACTCTAGGTGCCGGCGTGCCAGGGACGTGCGGCGAGCAACCGAACGCGCAGAACGCGCGCGCACGCCAGACGCCCAGGCCGGACCAGCTATCAGTGGCTGAGAGGAAGGAGAGGATTAGTTGCTATTTCTATTCATTAGTTACTATTTTTATTCCTAAATTGTAGGAGCGCATGGCGCTGATTGGTTTGGGCCTCAGGCCATTTATATTGTACTCGGTGACAGCTGAAAAGGAGAGGAAAGTATTATCCCTAATCTCTCTCTCTCAACCGAACCAAGCCTGCGGCGGAGGGGAAAACCTCGCTGGAGAAGACGGATCGCGGCTACGAACTACGTAGCCGAGGTCCAGCTACCCAGGGACCCGAGGTCCTTGACAACCTGGTATCACGATCCCGGCGATCCTCGTCATCCCGTCCCGCCTCCCCATCAGCCGCCACCAGCCCACCACCAGTTCCAGCCGCCGCCGTATCACCCTCATCCGCGTCCTCGTCGCCTTCTTCGGCCACCGCCATGGGTGATGCCGATCAGATCAAAGCCCTCACCGACGCCATGAAGGCGCTGCAGGCCACCGTGGAGGCCAACGCCAAGGCCATCGCTTCCCTCACGGCCGAGCGTACGTCGTCGTCGGGCGCCAAGGCGCTGACCGGCGAGCATCATAATGACCGGCCGCCGAAATTCCAGAAAATGGATTTTCCGAAGTATGATGGTACGAAGGACCCCCTCATATTCATCAATCGGTGTGAATCGTATTTTCATCAACAGAGAATCATGGAGGAAGAGAAAGCTTGGATGGCTTCCTACAACCTCAACGACGAGGCGCAGCTCTGGTATATGCAGGTGCAGACGGACGAGGGAACGCCGTCGTGGCGCCGTTTCACCGAACTGCTCAATCTTCGGTTCGGTCCACCTCTCCGCTCTGCCCCGCTCTTCGAGCTCGCGGATTGCCGGCGCACGGGCACCGTTGCGGAGTACCAGGCGCTCCTTCCCCGGGCCGGCCATCTGGAGGAGGCACAGCGGGTCCAATTGTTCACGGGGGGACTTCTTCCTCCGCTCAGCCTGGATGTGCAGGTTCACAACCCTCAGTCCCTCGCGGCAGCCATGAGCCTCGCTCGTCAGCTGGAGCTGAGGGAGCAGTACACGCTGACGACCGCATCGGCAGCGACTGCGCCCAAGGGAGCGGGTCGCGGCCTCCTGCCCGCACCCCCGCAACGTCTGGCGCTGCCCGCGCCACCAGG
>BCLG01001590.1:45856-79479 GCA_001602295.1 Zoysia matrella | reverse complement strand
GGCGACCACGGCGCGCACGCCACCCTCCAGTGCACCGATCGAGGCGCGACCGCTGCTCGACGCCGTTCTGTCCTCTTTCAGCGACGTCTTTGAGGAGCCTCGCGGGCTGCCACCACAGCGTGGCCGCGACCACGCCATTCACCTCCTGCCGGGCGCCGCACCAGTGGCCGTCCGCCCGTACCGCTACCCGGTCGCCCACAAGGATGAATTGGAGCGGCAGTGCGCCGCTATGATGGAGCAAGGACTCATCCGCCGCAGCACGTCGGCGTTCTCCTCCCCAGTCCTCCTCGTTAAGAAAGCTGACGGGACCTGGCGGTTCTGCGTCGACTACAGAGCCCTCAACGCCATCACCGTCAAGGACGCGTACCCGATCCCGGTGGTCGACGAACTATTGGACGAACTGCACGGCGCCCGATTCTTCACCAAGCTAGACCTGCGCTCAGGTTACCACCAGGTCCGCATGCACCCCGACGACATCGCCAAGACGGCGTTCCGCACACATGACGGCCTCTACGAGTTCCTTGTGATGCCGTTCGGGTTGTGCAATGCCCCGGCGACGTTCCAGGCGCTCATGAACGACATTCTGCGCGTCTTCCTCCGCCGGTTCGTCCTTGTGTTTTTCGATGACATCCTCATTTACAGCTCCACATGGGCGGACCACTTGTGCCATCTTCGAGCCGTCCTCCTCGTCCTGCGACAGCACCGACTTCTCGTCAAGCGCTCTAAGTGCGCTTTCAGCGTCGACTCCATCTCCTACTTGGGGCACATCATCAGCGCGGCCGGCGTCGCCATGGATCCCGCCAAGGTGCAGGCGGTCTTGGACTGGCCGCAGCCGCGTTCCGCACGTGCAGTCCGCGGCTTCCTCGGTTTCGCGGGCTACTACCGTAAATTCGTCCACGACTACGGCCTCATCGCCGCGCCCCTCACGGCGCTCACCAAGAAAGACGGGTTCAGCTGGTCTGAGGAGGCCGCCGCTGCGTTCCAAGCTCTCAAGCAGGCCGTCACCTCCGCCCCCGTACTCGCCCTCCCGGACTTCGACAAGCCGTTCATCGTCGAGTGCAACGCATCCACGTACGGGTTCGGCGCCGTGCTCCTGCAGGACAAGCACCCGCTGTCTTTCTTCAGCCGGCCTGTGGCGCCTCGCCATCGCGCCCTCGCCGCCTACGAGCGGGAGTTGATCGGCCTCGTCCTCGCCATTCGCCACTGGAGGCCATACCTTTGGGGGCGCCGCTTTGTGGTGCGCACCGACCACTTCAGCCTCAAGTACCTGCTCGACCAACGCCTGGTGACCATTCCGCAACACCACTGGGTGGGCAAGCTCCTCGGCTTCGACTTTGCCGTCGAGTACAAGCCGGGCGTCTCCAACACGGTGGCCGACGCTCTATCCCGCCGCGACACCGAGGACAGTGCGGTGTTGGCTGTCTCCGCTCCCCGCTTCGACTACATCAGCCGCCTGCGTCAAGCCCAGTTCACGGACCCCGCGCTCATGGCCATCCGCGATGCGATCCTGGCGGGCTCACGAGGAGCGCCGTGGGGACTGTGTGACGGCTTGGTCACGTTCGGCTCCAGGCTATACATTCCGTCGTCCTTCCCGCTCCTACAGGAGGTGCTCGCTGCCGTACACGAGGACGGCCATGAGGGTGTGCAGCGCACGCTACACCGGCTTCGTCTCGACTTTCACTTTCCCAACATGCGTCGCCTGGTGCAGGACTTCATCAGTGCCTGTGACACGTGCCAGCGGTACAAGTCCGAGCACCTCCACCCTGCCGGACTCCTCTTGCCACTGCCGGTGCCCATGGCAATCTGGAGCGACCTCGGCTTGGACTTCGTGGAAGCCCTGCCCCGTGTGGGAGGGAAGTCGGTGATCCTGACGGTGGTGGACCGCTTCAGCAAATATTGCCATTTCATCCCGATAGCTCACCCCTACTCTGCAGAATCCGTCGCGCAGGCGTTCTTCAAGGAGATTGTGCGTCTCCATGGTGTTCCCCAGTCCTTGGTCTCCGACCGGGATGTCGTCTTCACCTCAACATTCTAGAGGGAACTAATGAGGCTCCTGGGCACCAAGTTGCACATGACGACTGCCTTCCACCCGCAGTCTGATGGCCAAACCGAGGCGGCTAATCGTGTCATCGTCATGTACCTTCGTTGCTTCACCGGCGATCGTCCCCGCCAATGGATCCGCTGGCTCCCGTGGGCGGAGTACGTCTACAACACCGCCTACCAGACGTCGTTGCGGGCCACGCCCTTCAGGGTGGTCTACGGCCGCGACCCTCCTACTATCCGGTCTTATGAACCGGGTGAGACCCGTGTGGCGGCCGTCGCACAGAACATGGCGGACAGGGACGAGTTCTTGGCCGATGTTCGCTACCGCCTGGAGCAAGCGCAGGCCGTCCACAAGAAGTACTACGACAAGCTGCACCGTCCAGTCGCTTATGCAGTCGGCGACCTTGTGCTTCTTCGACTCCGTCATCGCGCACCAGCCTCCGTGCCTCAAGTCAGCAAGGGCAAACTGAAGCCCTGCTTCTATGGGCCGTACCGCGTCGCCGAGATCATCAACCCCGTCGCGGTCCGTCTCGAGCTGCCCCCGCAAGCCAAGCTGCATGATGTGTTCCATGTGGGCCTCCTCAAGAAATTCGTCGGGCCGGTGCCGGTTGCTCCACCAGCCTTGCCTGACATCCACCATGGCGCCGTGCAACCTGAACCAGAGCTCGTCGTGCGCTCACGCCTCGCCCGCGGCGTTCACCAAGTGCTCGTCCAGTGGAAAGGAGAACCAGCGGCTTCAGCAACTTGGGAGGACATCGGCTCCTTTCGCGAGCGGTACCCGGCGTTCCAGCTCGAGGACGATCTGGCTCTCGAGGGGCGGAGAGATGTCATGTGGGGCCTGACATACTCTAGGCGCCGGCGTGCCAGGGACGTGCGGCGAGCAACCGAACGCGCAGAACGCGCGCGCACGCCAGACGCCCAGGCCGGACCAGCTATCAGTGGCTGAGAGGAAGGAGAGGATTAGTTGCTATTTCTATTCATTAGTTACTATTTTTATTCCTAAATTGTAGGAGCGCATGGCGCTGATTGGTTTGGGCCTCAGGCCATTTATATTGTACTCGGTGACAGCTGAAAAGGAGAGGAAAGTATTATCCCTAATCTCTCTCTCTCAACCGAACCAAGCCTGCGGCGGAGGGGAAAACCTCGCCGGAGAAGACGGATCGCGGCTACGAACTACGTAGCCGAGGTCCAGCTACCCAGGGACCCGAGGTCCTTGACATATTGTTTTGTAGATTTGATGCTCAAAATTCGAAATGTTTGAGCATTTCTAAATTTTAGCTTACCACTTGAAAGTTATAAATTTTATGGCACAAATTACCTTGTTTTTATGATGTCATTCTCAACATGTCATGTTAGTTTTGTAAGCAGTGCTTATGTGGGTTCTGGAGGCAACACTTTAAATGGTCCCTATAAAAGTTATCTAGATTTGGTGTCCGGGGTTAGATCAGTGAAGCAGACTAGGAGCAAAAACTTAGATATGTTAGCAATTAAACAGGTCACAGAAAGAAGAATTCGTTTTCACCTTGTTCTACTAGCTGATTTTTTTTTTATAGATTTTAGAGAAACAAAACAGAGAGAATGAAATCAACAGTTCAAACTTCAATGCAACCACTGCATGGAAAAAAAAACTTCTTTACCAAGTCTGCAAATTGGTGGTATATGACGCCCCCTCTTGCGCATTTCTGTGACCTCTTCTGGAGTTAAGCCATCTGGGACCTTCTTAACAAGTCGAGGGTACACTGGTGCAACAGGTTTCCAGAGCATAAGTGGGAAACATGGCCTAGTTCTGTAATTGTAGTTTCTTCCACGGAAAAGAAATATGACACCCCCTTGACGGTGTATTACTTTTCCCCCAACCTTTTCCTGTTGCGGTAAAATATGAAGGAATCAAAAAAGGGATAATAAATGTGCACCTGAAGAAATGAGTTCATAAGTTTGTAGTTAGTATATCTGTAATTAGGATGATTTCTAAAATTACAATATCAGACGATGAGCCTTCCAAGAATAATGATTGAAAACAGTGACATCCTAAACAAATGGGGGGGAGGGGGTGCAAAAAAGTTGCATCACAATCACAAGCAACTACAACAACAACAACAACAACAACAACAACAAAGCTTTTAGTCCCAAGCAAGTTAGCGTGGGCTAGAGATAAAACCCTGAGAGACGACTAAAAAAGAGCAACAACCGGCAATTAAAGTTCAGACACGTGAATTGTTAGCCTCCACGAATTCCTATCTAAAGCTAATTCTTTGGCAATATCCCAGTCCTTCAGATCTCTCTTCACAGACTCTTCCCACGCCAAGTTTGGTCTACCTCTGCCTCTCTTCACACCGTTTGGTCGACTTATCATCCCGCTACGAACCGATGCCTCTTGTAGTCTTCGTTGAATATGTCCGAACCACCTCAAACAATGTTGCATAAGTTTTTTCTCAACTGGTGCCACTCTTAATCTCTCTCGTATGTCATCATTTCAGATACGATCTCTCCTCGAGTGGCCACACATTCATCTCAACATACGTATTTCAACTACGTGAAGCTGATGGATATGTCGCCTTTTCGTAGCCCAACACTCTGCTCTATAAAGCATGGCAGGACGAATTACAGTCCTATAGAATTTACCTTTCAGTTTTTTAAGCATCTTACTATCACATAGGACTCCAGAAGCTTACACCACTTCAACTATCCGGCTTTAATTCTATGACTTACATCCTCATCAATATCCCCATCTTTTTGCAACATTGAACCCAAATAACAGAAAGTGTCCTTCTTGGGTACCACCTGGCCATCAAGTCTAACATCTCCCTCCTCGACTGCGGTAGCACCGAAATCACACCTCATATACTCTGTTTTAGACCTACTAAGTCTAAAACCCTTTGACTTCAAAACATGTCTTTATAATTCTAACTTCTGGTTCACTCTATGCTGCTCTCATCCACTAGCACCATATCATCCGCAAAGAGCATACATCAAGAAATGTCCCTATGTAAATTTCGTGTGATCTCATCCATCACCAAAGTAAAAAGATAAGGGCTCAGAGCCGACCCCTGATGCAGTCTTATATTAATTGAAAACTCATCGGTGTCTCCATCACTTGTTCGGACACTTGTCACCACATCTTTGTACATATCTTTAATAAGGTTAATGTACTTTGTTGAGACTTTGTGCCTTTCCAATGCCCACCATATAACATTTATAGACACTTTATTATAAGTCTTCTCTAGGTCAATAAAAACCATATGCAGATCTTTCTTTTGTTCTCTGTATCTCTCCATCAGTTGCCTTATTAAGAAAATTGCCTCTACAGTGGATCTCTCGAGCATGAAACCAAATTATTTTTGGGTGACTCTCGTTGATTCCCGCAGACGGTGCTCAATAACTCTCTCCCATAGCTTTATTGTGTGGCTCATTAACTTGATCTCTCGATAGTTAGTACAACTTTGCATATCTCTTTTGTTCTTAAAGATTGGTATTAAAGTACTCCGCCTCTACTCGTCAGGCATTTTGTTTGATCGACAGATGAGATTGAACAACTTGGTGAGCCAAACTATTGCTACATCCCTAAGATATTTTCACACTTCAATGGAAATCCCATCCGAACCCAACGCTTTACCTCCTTTCATCTTTTTGAAGTCCTCCTTTAACTCGGATTCCTGAATCCTTCTCACAAAGTGCCTATTTAAGTCATCGGAAGAGATATCCAACTCAATGGATGAGCTCTCACTATCTTCATTCAAGAGTTTAGCGAAATACTCCCTTCTCTATCCTTGATATTTTTATCATTTACTAATAGACGCTCTGCTTCATCCTTAATGCATTTAACTTGGGTGGGTGAGGTCTCTAATTTTTCTCTCTCGGCTTTTGGCTATCTTATAGATGTCTTTTTCTCCTTCTTTCATATCTAGTCAATGGTACAAGGCATCAAACATCAGACCTTTTGCCTCACTCACCGCTCGCTTTGCGGTCTTTTTTGCTATTTTATATTGCTCTATGTTGACCACGCTCCTATCAAGGTGTACTCGCTTAAAACACTCTTTCTTCTCTTTGATAGTTTTCTGGACACTCTCGTTTCACCACCATGTGTCTTTGGCTTCACGTCTGGCTCCTCTAGTCACACCAAGCTTCTCTGAGGCTATTTTTCTAATGCAAGCGGCCATCTTCAATCACATAACATTTGCATCATCTTCTGCCTGTTAAGGGGCCTCTTTGATAACCTTTTTCTTGAAAGTATGTGCTGCATCTTTCTTAAACTTTCACCACTTTGTCATTTTCACCTTGATTTGCTTCCTCCGTAGAGAGCGCAACTGAAAGCGAAAGTCCGCAACCACAAGCCTATGCTGATGTACCACACATTCTCCTGGTATCACCTTACAGTTTAAGCAAGCATGTCTATCATTCCTTCTTGCTAAGATAAAATCAATCTGACTACAGTGAAGACCACTCTGAAAGGTTACTAAATGAGAGGCTCTCTTTCTAAAACAGGAGTTCGCAACAAACAAATCGTAGGGCAAGGCAAAGTCCGAAACCCCCTCTCCTTCTTGATTCCTACTCCTGTAGTCGAAACCACCATGCACTCTCTCAAACCCTATGCTAGAAGAGCCAATGTGCCCATTTAAGTCTTCTCCTATAAAAAGCTTCTCAGCGATAGGCACACTGCTGACCATCGCATCCAAATCCTCTCAGAATTGCTTCTTGACACTTTTATCCAGACCTATTTGAGGGGCATAAACACTAATTATGTTCAGAACTAAATCTCTAATAACCAGCTTCACTGGAATAATCCTATCTCTATGTCTCTTGATGTCCACCATGCCATTTTTAAACCTCTTGTCGATTACAATGCCTACCCCGTTTTTTTGCTGTCAATGTCCCCGTGTATCAAAGCTTGAGACCGGTATCTTCCACCTCCTTTGCCTTTTGACCCTTCTATTTCGTCTCCTGAACACAAAGAATATTCACACGTCACCTAAGCATAGCATCGACTACCTCTCGAAGCTTACCCAAAAGCGATCCTACATTCCTTATCCCCGCATCCGCCGAGACAAATGCGAAGACCCTTGCTCATTTTTCACTACACCCAGGCGACGGCGTAGCGCGCCACTAAAGATGCGATGACCCGATCTTTGCACACTTGACACCGCATCTAGATCACGATACGGCACACCACTAAGGATGTGGTGACCCGGGCCTTGCTCATTTTCCACTATACCCGAATTCCGGCATAGCGCGTCGCTAAGAGGGTTACACCCTAACGAAATTCTTTAGGGTTTCATTTTTATGGGAATGGCTATGATAGTTGTTGGCTCGCCACGCCTAACACAACCCACTAAATTATCCGGGCTTGATACCGGCTATGTCGTGGCAACATAGGTGAAACCTTCACCCATGTTAAGAAGCATTGGCGGAGTACCCTCCTCCTTTATCCGGGTTTGGGACCGGCTATGTTAAACATAAAGCTATGTTAAACTTAAGCGGAGTTAATCACAAGCAACTAAACCAAACAAAATGGAAAGGAGCTTACAGACCTCTAGCTGTTGGCAGATATTATCCATGTCAACTGTACAGACACCTTTGCACTTTATCTTGCAAACTCTCTTCCTCTTCCAGTGTGCATGAATGTTCTCCAACATATTGTGTGTCAAACCATCTCTACCTGCAGCCAATTACAGGGACATCTTCAAATTTTTTTTTCCCATACTACCATATCAATAAATACCGTTTGAAATATAATTCATATAGTGCACACTATAGTAAACACAGGAACATAAAAAATGCCATGGTAAATATACAAGCTTGTATTTCTATCATCTTCCTATTGTCGTTACCAAGTATCTTTGTTTAACTGGTTCATAAGCATTTCTCTGCTACTGTAAGCTTCATTTCAATGAGCATAACATAGAGGAAATTCCTTATTTCCATTGGAAGTTATGCTTGTCCCTTATTCGCCAATAATATAAGCCCACTGTTCACGACCAAATCAAGAAGCTATGATGGAAAATGGACCAGCACGGCCATCACTCACAACGAGGAAGGAAACCCACCCATATTGAGCTGGCGTTTGGTCTTGAGGCTCCCGTTGACGAGGTCGGCGATTTCTTCCTTCGTAAGGGGCTCACCGAGCACTTCCTCCCTGGATGCCGCTTGGTACCTGGGCTCCATCCCGGCGAGGAACGGCCCCGGCGACTGCACGGGCTTCACCCCTTTCTTTCCCGGCGGGGGCAGCACGAAAGAGTCGAACTCCGGCATCTCCTTGCGGCTCTTTGGCAGCGGCTTCCTCCCCGTCCAAGGCCGCGGCGTGGCCTCAGGCCCGAACGGCAGGAACGGGGCCTCGCGCAGCGCGACGGGGCGCGCGCGAGGGGCCTCGGTGTAGCTGTACTGGAACTCGAACGGCGCGCCATCGAGGCGGTAAGAGAGGCCGCGGTCAGTGACGCGGATGCCGGAAGCGGACTCGCCGGTGTCCGGGATGGGGATCTTCTTGGCGCGGCGGCGCGCGGTCAAGGAGAAGGCCGGGTGCGAAGGGACAGGGTCCCGGCCGCGCTTGGGGTCGGGGGAAGGTTCATTGTGGCGGGAGAGGCTGGCGCGGAAGGGCGCCAGTGGCCGTGGACTGGACTGCGGTGGTGGGATGAGGAGGGAGCGAGCGGGAAGAAGCGGGGCGGTCGCCATGGACGGCTGCCGTTCAGAAGAATATGGCAGGACAGCGTTTATCTGCTTCTGTTTCTTTTCGCTCTGGCGTTCGTTTATTGTTTTAATTTAGCCGCTAAGGCTTTCTTTGTTTTCACGGTGATTTTGGGATCTGCTTTTCGGTAGTGTTAGTGCAAATAGATATTTTAGAGGGCTTTTGACAGACCTCCCGCCGCCCATTTGAATTCGCTTCTGATTCTATTATGAAGGCTAAAAATAATTTTTTTTTATTTTTTTAAAAAAACTTTTAAATCAAGACATAGAATCACTTCACAAAATTAAGTGAATCTAATTTTTTAGCTTTCAACTCAATTCATTTTAAAAAATTACTTCACAAAATCAATCAAGGGCCCAGATTTAACCTTCAAAACCAGATACTTTAACTCTCGAAGTATTGAAAATCGTTTAAATAAAGGTGGGTTTAGAATTGGTTTTATTGTTTATAAGCCCACACGTCAGTTTAAAATAATTTTATTTTAACACTCAACCATCAATGGTGGTCACCCTTCGAACATAAAAATCAGATTTTAACCTCATAAAGTATTGTAAATTATTTAGATAACATAGAGATTATTTACACAGATTTTAATACTTTAGAGAGTTAAAAGTCTAATTTTTAAAGTTTGGGGTGTGAAGTAGACTATTATTGATAGTTGAGCGAGTGAATTAGACTTATTTCAAATTGATATGTGAGCCCATAAACATTAAAACCACCTTTAAAACCGCCTAAAAGGTTATTTAAACGGTTTTTAATACTTTAAGAGGTTATGTATCTAGTTTTAAAGGTTAAAGAGTAAAGTGCACCCACCGTTATAGTTGAGAGGGTTGTCGGGAATTATCCCTTTTATATTAGATAACATTAGTTGCACCTCTTAAGATTCCAAATCTTGCAGTTTATTTTCTCCCATTTTTTAATCAGATTTTGTCTCACACAACACACTAGTCCACTATCTCACAATCTATTTTTTTATTTCATTTGAAAAAAATTGTTAATTTTGAGAAAAATTGATTTAAATTTAAAATTAGTATGATTGTAACTTGGGTCCAACCATGTGTCTTAAGCGAGGTGGGGGTGTGCATGACACAGAGTATTGACGTGGAAGGTAACAGGATCTCGGCGTGGCCTGGAGTTTAGATTCTTCGCTAAAGCTTATGTCAAACCGAATCCATACATCACCACCCTTCTAGTTGGGCTGGGATGGGTCTTTTTCATTTTCTTTTTCTTTTTCCTCTTAACTTGTATCTACACGCGCCTCAATATAGGCCAAAACAGTTAGGAATGAAAATAGACGAGAACAACGGCATTTGGTGAGAGAGAACAACTCATCCTCCTCGTAAGAGAACAATGCGTCAGAGAACCGGAGCTACTCAACTCATCCACCGCTTGAGAGAACAAACAGCAGCAGGCTGCGCTTGCTCCCTCCCGGTGTGCTTAGAAAGAAATACGTTGGGTCTAGCGCGCATGCTTTGAATTTGGTGGATGTTGGGTCGGTGGGTATTGTTTTGCTCTATACTCCTATCCCGTATTAGAGGCAGGGATAGTCATTGATAGTTCTTTGTTAGCTCTGAGAGTTTTTTCTCTTAGATTAGCACAGTTAGTCAGTTTAGCCGGAGCCATCACTAGAGATTTCACAATCAGAACTTGCCACCACCACATCTAAGCAGTGCAGAGGAGGCAGCCGACCTGATAACAGTTGGTTATACTTCATGTTGGCGTTCGTTACATTATCATAAAGATGACATAAGTACTAACTAATGATAAATTCACACTAAGTCGGGTGAATTCTGAAAGCGCACGGAATTATAATTGTAGCATTTCACCCAGAAGTATTCTAAAGTATCGTATTTATGCTAAAAGAAGGCATTGACAGTATTCAGAGATAAAAAAGTATTCTTACGAATAATTCAAAGCGTATTGAAATAACTAAGTCTACATAAGGGTAAGCATATATAAACATGATAATGGACACACACATCGGATCGCTACTCTACTCTATTCTAAATATAATGAGTGCTATGCATATGAACAAGTTTAGTTCATATTGTATTCCTAAATTAGTCTAATGAGTATACATATTATCTAATCTAAACATGCTTTAGAAATTAAACTCCAGAGGCACCATGCACTACCCTTATAACGCCTTCTGACTTAGTTTAATAAATCAAAGTGCATCATCTTTAACAAGCCCTATTATCCGAACATAAAGAATTACAATGGACGAATAGAACTGTCACCACTCGTCGCCTACCTCTATAGACCGTGGGGTACATCTCCATTCAACGAAGGTGAATAACTTAGATACTATATCCACATTACCTAACTATACTTTAATCCTCCTAAGCAGCAAGAGCTAGTACAAAAGCAAACTAACAACAAATTGAACCAATATCGTACCATAGAAGCCTAATATACATTGACTGCTATAATAAGTAAGCTCTACTTAGTATAATCATACCTAGATCTATGGATAAATACATCAAACAAGAGTAACTTGCTCATAAAGATAAATATAAATATAGTAAGGGAGGCATAATAAAAAAACTATATATTTATTCATGGTCAAAGTCTATAAAAAAAAGATACATGAGAAGAGTTTTGATTAACTTCTCCAAGATTTGAGAGATACGAAGGGACTTCTCCAACCTAATGGCACTTTAACAATGGAGAGCTAATGGAGTATGAGTGAAAAATCCAAAAAATAGAAGGTGTGTGTTGAAGTGCGGAGTGAGGTACTATTTATAGCCTGTCTACATTGATTTAGAGACTTGGTTCGTGCCCAAGCCATCGAGAATATCTACAAAAAATGTGGAAGAGACACCACATTGAGGTTGACTGGGAAAGGCGGCATGCCCAAGTCGATCAACCTGTGGAGTCGGTCGACCTTGGTGTTGGCCCTCCCTGGCCCATCTTCAGCTTGGATCCCTCTGATGGGTCTTGTGTGGATTCTTTCAAAAACCCGTTGGAATATTATTTCTATCTCCACAGGTTGACTCCTTGCCACATGGTTTCACTTGATTTGTTGATTTGTTGACTTTCGCTTTTTTGGATCATTTTCTCACTCTCTAAAGTTGATTTTCACCTGGATACATATTTTCTTCATGTACAAGTGGAACTACATTATTTGAAATAAAATACGTTCAAGAAATGCTAAGTTCTTGTTTATTTTCTGAGATTCATTGGCGGTATAAGTGGTACTTAAGAACCGCCAACAAATTAACTCCCCCAAGACTTAGGTTCGGCGGATCAGGAGTTGCTACTATGTAAAACTCTTAACATATACCATGCCTACAATATAGTTACTCTACCTAGTATTGAATAAGTTGACAAATATACTCACCTTTTCACCTTAGTCCATGGAGCTTGTAGCTTCTCCTTGTCTTAGGTGGTTGAGAGATAGAACAGATCCAGAGTATATATTTCACTTGCTCTTTGCTTGGCTCAATTTTCCTAGAGGTTTTAAAATTTTGAATGTAAAAACATGTTCCTCGAATGATACTCTCGAGTCGCTCAATGTGTTTGATTTCTCACCAAAGGCTTTGCTTTGCCTTTCTTTTTCAACTTCTAAATAAGGCTTTTTGTGAAGCTCAAGGTAGAAAGTTTGAGAGGAATGCTTGCTTCACTTCTTTTGCTATGTCAAAGACCAGACCTAAAGAGATAGCAAATCATACTCTATGATCAAGATGTGCAAGTGTATAGATATGTAGAAGTGGTGATGGATATGACTCTTTTCTTGTAGTGACTCCTCTCCCCTTTATTTCTTTGAGATTATGACTATTCCTTTCTCTATCCTTTTTTCATGCTATTCTCAGCATCTCTTTTTCTATCTTTCTTTTTGATCAGCCATGTCTCTTGATTAGAATAGGGGTAGAGAACGAATCACCGCAATTCAAAATGAGTCTATCTTTATTCTGGATGGTGGTGGATGGTCATGTCAAAATGAACATGATGTGTACGTGAATCTTGATCAATATAAGCATGATGGGGATCTCACTAAGATCACAACAATTTGACAAAGCTAAAAGCAAAAATAAATAGCATATGTGGATAGATATTTGCTAGTAATGTATCACATATGGTTTTAGTAGAAATTTTATCATTGAGGAACATAAAGATTTTAATTTTCAAAAACAAATCTCTCTCGGATTAAGCTTTACATGGAACAAGACCATGTTATCACTAATTTACCTTATCATATCTCACAACAACCTATACTTAGCTTATTATTTATGCTTCCCATAAGGTTTAGGATCATGATGAATTCTAAAGTCAACAATACTCAATATCTTGAGAGAATGCTAGATTGTAAACTAAGCACATGAGAAGAATAAAATAGAGCAATTATTCATCATTTCTAAGCCAATGATTTAGGCATTCTTACCGCACATCACTAAGCAAGCAAAAACAACCTCCCGTTATTCTCAGAATGGTGATCTCTAGAGTACAATTCACTCCAGTAGTGAAGTCATCGGTGATCCTCGCTATACCAAATAATACCCACTCATAAGAGCAAGCTTCCAAGGCTATGGTGCTCCCTTTTGATGTCCCTTTCAAATGGGAGACTCGAAACTACGTTCAAACTTGACACTAACTTTCACAATCTACTCGGAAGCTCAGACATCGACTCCTAACTGGTCTAGGGTTACCAAACCAAAAGTAACAAGTCAAGATCACTATTCTCAAAGCCTCACAAGCTCTAAAAAGTATGAATGCTCTTGCTATTGTCCTATTAGCACAAAAGATCTCCAATTTTGAGTTGTGCTCTTTTCTTGGTGTCCCTTGACCTTTCACAAGTTTGCTCCAGTAATTCAGACCTTAGGCACACTCCTCAACATCTCTCTCCACAATTTATATAGGTTAGCAACTGATAAATAATCATTGGAATATGATGTCATAAAGTTTTCTGCTTTTATCAATCACTGGACTATTCGGTGACCCTTCACATCTTCGGTGTACCACCGGATATCTAGTGACTCTATATCTCTGCCTGGAATCCATTCCATATGACATCGAACGGATTGGTGCATACCTTCACACCACTGTGCAGTGACTTTCTTTTTTCTTCCTTGAGACATTTTCTCTAGACTTCATCTCTTGGCTCACTGAACTGTCTAGTGACTCTTCGTATCTAGCTCTAGAGAACATCTCTTATGGACTCTAATCTCCTGACTCACTAGACTGTCCGGTGAACTCACCGGACTGTCCACTGACTGCTGCAACTGAAGCTGAACTGAGTCCTCGACTCCAACTTATCTTTAGCTTTGACCAACTTGCTTCCTCTGCCAATTTTAAGTGCTTTCTGAGGCAATTAAGAGCATTTATACCTCTTAGCACTTGTATGATATGAGAGATAATGACTTGGCCTCTTTAATAGTACCGACAATCTTATGGATGCTCTAGATAGTCCTTAGTCTTGTTCTGTCTTCACCCGATACTCCTCTCCTTGGGACTACTTGTCATCCATCGAGAAAGCCCAACATGTTGATGTAAAGGATGAAACTTATAATCACATGGGTTACCTATGGTGTTCACTCAATCACCAAAACCAATTTATACCTTTTAGGGACTTTAAAGGTCATATAGCTAACATCAAGTTTCAGCTTCAGAAGCAGTCATTGGACAGTCCGGTGAGCCAGAAGATCAGAGTATAGAGAACATATTTTCTAGAGCCAAATGCGGAATGTCCCTAGACAGCCGATAACGACAATGACCAGACAGTCCGGTGCCCACAGAGATGGAGTCCATAGAAGGTGTCTCTGATAATCCAAAAGAGAATCATTAGACAGTCTGATGAAGGTATGCACCGGACAGTCCAATGTCATATGGAATGGATTTCAGAGAGGTTGTTTCTTAGGTATGCAAATATATGGAGTTATCAAACAGTCCTATGACTACTAAAAGCAGATAGGTTTATAACGTCATGTTCCAACAGTTGTTTATGGGTTGGTAGCCTATATAAACCGTGAAGAGGAACGTTGAGGGGTGTGTCTGAGTTTTGAATTGCTGGAGCAAACTTGTGAGAGGCCAAGGGACAAGGAAAGAGCACAACTCAAGATTGAAGATCTTTTGTACTAGTAGGAGAGTGAATAACACTTCTAGAGCTTATGAGGATTTGAGAGGAGGGATCTTGTTCTATTACTCTTGGTTTGGCAGTCTAGACCAGCTAGGAGTCAGTGATTGAGCTTTCAAGAGGATAAACATAGACAAGTTTGTATGCGGTTACGGGTCTCCGCTCGAAAATAACACCAAGAGGGAGCACCTGACCCTTGGAGACTCGTGCTTGCGAGTAGGTATTGTTCGCTACAGTCGAGATTGCCGGTGACTTCACTTCGGGAGTGAAGCTACCTTAGAGAGTACCGTTTCGAGAACGGCGGGAGGGATCGGTACTCCGACGAGAGTGGTCCAACAAGGATTAGGGGAAGGCGCCAACCTTCCGAGACCTTGGAAAAAAATCTCGGAGCATTCTTTTTACTCCACTCTTTAGTTTTCACATTTCATACTTATTGAGTAGTGTGATATGTTGGTTTACTATTCCTCTTGGTGGCTATTGTGCTAGTGCTTGCTTGTTCTTTATATCATATCACTAGCATTGTTAGGGGTCTTAGACTACTAGAGTCATGTAGGTTGTTTTGTCGATGTTAAGTCATTTTGTTTAAGTTTGTAGCAAAATTTAACTTACATGGAAACACAGATTCAACCCTCCTTCTCGCGTCCTTATCCTTACAAGTTGTTATATCAAGGCACTGTCTTTTTGATATCATCTTTCAAACTAGTCACCAATGCCCATGCTTCCCGCGGGTGACTTTGTTTAAATATCAAATAGATGTCAGATTTTTTATTAGTGGAAGTGCTCCAGTAGAAAGCAGCCTAGAAGACATGATATTTTTCTCTAACAGCTGTAATCTCAAGCACAAAACATTAGTAACATATAATTTATACTAACTTAATAAAGACAAATGACAATATTACTCGATACATACAGGACTCGCTCATAGTTTTGTCCTTTTAATGGCAGGAAAGAAGAAAATATTTTTTCACCTTTCAAAAGGCACAAGGACAGATGATATAAGTTTTTTAAACTTGTTTAACTTTTCCCCATGATTTTCCCCTAATACATCAGTGGAGAACGCTTAGGCAGTCCCTTTCTGGATCCTATGCCAGCTCAATGCCACCTGTGGCCTTTCGTTGGGCCCATAACTATCATCTATATGTGGCCTTGGTGAGAAGTTTGTCCCTGCTCCATCTTGAACCACATTGGTGTCATTGACCTAGAGTTGTGAAGTAGCAAGAACATCACATCACTTAAAAAAATTGGAACTCAAGAGATTTGGTAGTAAAAACATGATAAAGCTTCCTTACCTTGCAATGAATAGATCACCAAGAACCATAATTTGGTAGTATCCTTTCACATTTGTCACACCTAGTATTTTGTCGCCCTAACCTGGGATAATGGTTTTGGCTGTGCCCATGTTGCCGATGCATCCACTCGTTTATCTTTTCACACCGTCAAGATGAACAACAGTGTGATATGAGCATCAGTGTACCTAATAATGCATGTATGGAAAAAGAAATTTAATTTCAATCTATATGGTTAGAAGGCAATTACATAGAAAAATCATATAGAGAACCTAAAGGGTGTGGTGGTTTTGATGATGAGTTATGCCACAGTAAAAACAACATGTCCTTTGTTTGTTGTCACTGCAATCGATACATAAGAAATACTCGCATGGACCAAAGAACTCAGTTGAGACAAGGGATTGAATCCAGGTTGGGTCCAACATATCTACAAACAAGCAGAAAAAAATTGAGAAGCACGAGAATGATTACATGGAAAATACCTGAAGCAAAGCATAAGATGATATGCATATGCATGCATTGGTTGAATCAGATACTAAACATAGTGTGTCCCTAAATGTGGCATAAAACATTGGCAATGGTTATGCCAAGGAACTACTCTCTCAGTCTCAAATAAGTGATGTTTTAACTTTTAGAAACCAACTTTTGAACATGCATCTTATTAGAAAAAATATGAAAATATAAAAGTAAATAAGTAATTCTTAAAGTATTTCTAATAATTAAACATTTTATAATAAAATAAGTAATTTTTCATAAAATTTTTGAATAAGATAAATGATCAAATGTAGATGTCAAAGTATAAAATGCCCTTCATTTCAAAATGAACGGAGTATTGTTTTTAGGGATAAATCTAGATAACCTCCAACCTATCTAAGGTGGGATACTTAACACCAAAACTTTTGAATCAGATTTTATACCCCCGTCAACTATGCAATACCATCTAAATAACCTCTATGTGGTTTTCAAGCTGGTTTCTACTATCGCGGCGCATGACCCAGATATTGATGTGGCACTAGTCCACATGTTCAATTTTTCTTGCTCTCTATGTTTATACTGGCATTGCCCATCTGTCTCACACTCTCACCACACGCTCACAGACCTAGTACTGCCACTCTGCTGCTTTGCCCAGCTCCCATGCTTGACAAGTGTTCCAGCTCACCGCCACCCTGCTTGTTGGCCACGCGAGCTCGCCTGCCAGTGTACTCGTGCTTCGACCACTCGCCGCAGTTGTGTTGCCTGGCCCTGCACACTCACTCGCCCAGCACAGCCAGCCCTGGACTGCTCACAGATGAGGGTTAATAGTTACATGGAGCTTTTGAGGGCAACTTTGAGCTCCACCATTGCTTATCCAATGAGCAGAGAGGAGCAAAACCATTTCATTCATCAGTCTGAGGAGCGAGAAGATGCAAGAGGGAGCAGGGATAGGTTCGCAAAAGTCAGCACATCACAGAGGGATCTTGTTGAAGTTCTTGTTAGCTGGGCAGAGTCTCTGTGGCAATGGTGGGCAGCGGATAAGGCAACTTTGAATGGATTCGGATAGGAAAATATAGAATCCAGCCCACTCAGCTGCGAATCCAGGCCAAGAAGTAGTCAACACAGTACACGATAGGATTATCTAGATATGTAAAAAATGAATTGATGAAAAGCTATAACCAGAAGCAATTAAGAACTCAATGATGGCCACATCGCTGCTGTCAACCAGAAGGGGAGAAGAAAAGATCAGATTGGCTGGAAGTTGATAGTAGCAACAGGAAATTGATGGGGGAGGGTTTGTGCGTAGCTCCACAAAGCTAGGTAGGGCGTGGTGGTTGCAAATGCACCCCCAAAATTTTAAAATTACTCATAATTGCTAAATTTTTACCATATACGCACCCTCTAAATCAAAATTTATGCACCTATGTTGAGATAAATCAGACATTTTGGATGCAGATAGTGAAGATGTGCACCCTTAATATATTTGCTCTAGCTTCGCCACGGACTGCAAGGCTCAAATTGCAAGCACTGGTGGCGATGTGCCCTGTGGACTCTAAATAGAGGTACAGAAAAAATATGGGAAAAAGGAGAGAATGATGAATGGGGCCATGTCTGTGTAGATTAGGAAGCCAACTTGGCACACCAAAAATAGCAAAACATCCATCGAAAACCACACCAAAGCGGGTCAAAGTAGACAGTAGTGCATAGTTGAGGGGGGTAAGAAAGCTAGTTTTAAAGTTTGGGGTTTAAGTATCCCACCTTAGATAGGATAAGGGTAATATAGACTTATTATCTTTTTTTATATAATTAACTCACAATAACTAACATAGCAAGTAAGTTAAAGGGAAGTGCAAGCACCAAGGTTTCTCTCAAACTCTATTATAACTAAGCACTAATTAGTAAGCATAAGATGGGGAGCGGAGTGGTGGCCAGGCAATGAAGGGGACACAATCTTATATAGGTGTGCAGGGCTGATAGAAGAAGAACAAGACAAAAATGAAACAACGGAACTACCATTCAACAAAAGTAGCAAATGTCCATGGGCGAGTAGCAATAATATCTCCTCATCAGGGGCAAACAGCGACAAGTAATGATGATGTGTCCTCATCAGTCCATGCACGACAATCTTTCCTAAGCTATATCCGTTTCTAAATTATTCTCGCTGTTGACTTCTAACATCAATTTTAGCTATTAGCTTTACTAAAAAAATAATTTAAATGTGTAAAATTATAACCTGTGATTTAAAAATAATTTAATAATAAAATAAATTATAACAAAATATATAATATTTATCAAGCTTTTTTATTAAAACGAATAGTCAAAATTCATGTTAGAAATTAAATGCGACAACAATTTAGAAATAAGGGAGCAGTTTGTTTCTAGCCGCGAAACCTGGTACGGAATTTAAAAGTCTAATCAATACACATATATCTAGTTGTACTTCATTGATTTTACAAGTGGAAAGAGTTGGATAGTCAATTTGTGCATGGGCTCACCAGCGGTGGATGCAGCATGCTGACCGCAGCAATGTCAAGTTGTGTTCTCTGTCGATGCCTACCAAAATCATTTTGTACTATTGACATGCCAAATCCTGAACAGTCATGTGTAGTGAATGATACAGCTAGTTGTGTCAAGCAGGGTGGCCACAGGCACGACAAGCGAAACGGTCAAGGTGCAGGGAGCACAACAGGCGGGTGTGGCAGCGAGCGCTCGGACTCAACGTGCTGATCGACCAGATGAGGAAGCGGGTGTGCTTCTAGGCGCAGGCTGCTAGCTGGCCATCATGCAGGCATAACTGTGCTTATTTCTTTGTCCAACCTCACCGTTTTCCAGGTCTTAAAAGAAGCCATTTTCCACTTTTTTAATTTATCTGTAGGCAATTACTATTTTTCATCCTTAAATTCTTACCACTTTTGACTTTTAAATTTTATATTTTACTATCTGTCGTATTCAAAAAAATATAAATATATCATTTACTTTATTTTGATTAGTTCTATCCTAAAAGATGCTTTAAACAAAACTAATTTGTTTACAAATTTGTAAACAAATTGAATAAGATGATAGTTAAACATAGTGTCTAAAAGTCAAAAGTGTCAAGAATTTAAGGACGGAGGTAGTAATAAACTGGTGAATAGAGGTGAAAATGGTACACGAATTTTTCATTCCATCCAGCTTTCATTTCCCGCTTTTCCCATTTCGTTTTTGAATTTGCGAAATGGAATTGGAAAGGGTTGGATATTTTCCTTTTGTTTCTATGGAATACTGTCACACCCTGAAATTTCTTATTTCGGGTTGTGAAGAGTTTTCTACCTTTTCGCATACTTTATTCACTCAAAAACCAAAGAAATAACCCTTAAGCTCCCAAAAATCTCTTCCCCTTCAACTTTCTCACAATCTCTAGCCTTTTTTTCTTCCCCACAACCTCTCCACGTCCTACCCAACCCCTCAACTCCCTCAACTCGCAGTCAACTCACGAGCAGACACAAATCCTCCAATTCTCGTCCACGTTCCCAGCGATCCGTCCAACCAAATTGTAAAGGTGGAGAAACCTTGTAACGGCTTGTAAATACTCTATGGATGCCGTGGAGGTGAAAACTTAGCGGGTGTATATTGACTAAGTGACACCTTGTAAAAGCTTTGTAGTGATCTTCTGGCCACACACCTAAGGAAGTGTGTTATGTATTGACAGATACTGGCATAAAGAAGGTTTTTAGTCCACCTGACAACAAGGGATAAAATTACGACTTAAAATGAAAAGCGTGCAAATTCTCGAGAGAAAAAACTATCATGGCAGCCGTGCTCACGATCAAGAGCGGCCTGAACTGCTTCACGATTAGTTCCACTGTATGGGTTGGTTGGATTTGGTTAATCTTTTCTTGGTAGTCGGGTGGGACCCGATGAGTTGGTAGCCAGATGTTGGTACCCTGATGAGTTTGGTAGTCAGATGGAATCCGATGAGGTCTCTTTGATTTTTGGTTGGGAGTGCAAACGGAGATCTGTAGCTTCTAGGATCTCCATCGCAATCACTACTGCTCTCTACACTGGATAGGTTCAACACACGAATCGGTAATTCAGTCATTGTTTCTCTCAATTTCAACCATTATCTTGATGAAACTCCTGTACTATGTTGTGTGTCAGAGAGTCCTCTTCATCATCACTGAAGGGTTCACCAAGATTCACTTTGGTTTCTCCAGGAACGCAATTTGTTCTTCAACTGCCGCTGCAGGACCAAATCTCTATCCCACTTATTGATCTCCTTCTCAGGTTAAATCTTTTCCAAAACATAACGTGTTTATCATGTTCTACGTAATTAGGCACGTTTCTATTCAAAGATTTCCTTGAATTGTATAGCCAATATTCGGGAATGCACATGTCTTTGCAGTGCTATTTGTGGACAGACAGACATATTGCCGCTGTTCATCGCTTGTTATCATCTCACGTCTTGAAGTTTCTTGCTGTAAATTAATCTTTGGTGAGTTCTCCAAACCTTGATAGCACTCCAAAATGACTCGAATATTGCATATGATCTTTGGTTGTTTGTTTGACTGTTTGTTAGTCGGTATTGTGTGAAGAGAAGAATATAAGTCAGAATCAAGAGAGCCTATGGAGCGAAGCTTGAAGATAACTAAGCAACATTTTGAGGCAAGTGTCCTTGATCACATTGCTCCTATTTAGAATGACATAGAAATTTAGGAAATGCATGCTAGTCTTAAATTGGAATCCTATATTTGGTTTACTAGAATATTCCTCATAATTCCTTGAAGCTGGTTCGTGATTGGGTGTGGTGGTAGTTTATTTTATATCCTTAGCTTTGCCGTCTTAGTTGGGCTTTGGGTAAAATTTGTACTACTAAAATTGATTAATGGTATATTTGCATCTTAATCATCTTTATGTTAATTAAAATGGTAATGACTTAGTGTATAGAGAATCTGAGCAGGGTGGATGGTTTGGTATGATGTATTTGGTTGTTATTCGGTGTTTATGGTATGTGCTAGTTTCTGCTCTAGATTCTAAGGACCAGTTCATGAACCTTGTAACTGGCTTTATAGCGCAGCCACAAGGCTTTAATGGTAGGCCTTAGCCGACTAAGTGGTTGAGGTTAGTTTGGTGTGCACCATGTGGTGGTGTAGTGGCACAAGAGGGGGCTTTCGCGGCGGAGGTAAAATAGACTCCATGGATGCCGTGGCAGTGAAACCTTAGCGGGTGCATATTGACTAAGTGACACTTTGTAAAGGCTTTGCAGTGATCTTCTGGCCACACACCTAAGTAAGTATGTTATGTATCGACGGATACTAGCATAAAGAATGTTTTTAGTCCACCTGGCAACAAGAGATGAAATCATGATATGTGTTAAAAAGTGTGCAAACTCTCGAGAGATAAAACTGTCATGACAGCCGTGCTCACGGTCAAGAGCGGTCTGGATTGCTTCACGATTAGTTCCACCGTATAGGTTGATTGGATTTGGTTAATCTTTTCTTGGTAGTCAAGTGGGACCCGATGAGTTGGTAGCCAGGTGTTGGTACTCTGGTGAGTTTGGTAGTCGGATGAAATCCGATGAGGTCTCTTTGGTTCTTGGTTGAGAGTTCAAACTTAGTAAATTAGATGCTTAGTAACAACAATTTTTAGATAGCAGTAGTGCATTAACCCTGTATAGTATTTCTTGCTTATGACCCTCATGTCATCTCTTCCTACACTTGCTAGAATACTTTATGTACTCACGTGTGTTGCTTTTGTTGTTTTATTGCCCATAAATGCTGCTCAGTGACAAGAAGATCAAAGAAGTCAAGTCAACCGATAAATTGAAGACGAAGTATAAAAGGTTGTGTTGCCGCCAGTCGATTGCCTGTGGTGTGCCCAAAAGTTTTCTCCTCTCGCTGCTCTTCAAAACTCTGGTATTTATTGTTTGTTTACCAATATAAAACTAATTATCACTTAATTGTCCTACATGTATGATGAAACTGATCCTGGCATACACGTAGATGTCATCTACAAAATCCGGTGTGACAAATACCACTTTTATTTGAAAATTTCCCGGACTACTCCTTTTTTTCGATATGGAAATCCACTTGCTAGTCACGATCCGCTCAGGCTTTGTTGTTTGCCTGCTGCTTCGGGAGTGTAGGGTCTCAAGGCAGACAAGAGAGAGATGGCCCTGGAAGCTAGGCTGCCAAGAAGATAGGATTATCAATTTGATTAGATGCCGTTGTGTGATTGTTTTTCATTTCTTTTCTTTGTGCATACTTGTCGGTGTTTCGTTCACCGGCACAGTAGAATTTACGTATTTAAAGAGGGATTCACCCACTCTTCTTGCCTATGTGGCCTAGTCTACGAAAGACTCAAAAGGGTTAACATGGTTCAGACCACCATGGAGATATAATACCTTACGTTCAGGGAAGAGAGCAGATTGTATTAGCTCGAAAAGGGGTTGCAATGGCGGTAGAGTCCTTGCACGAGCAAGAAACCCTAGAACGCGTGCGTGGAGTGTGTATTGTTTATTGTAATTCAACCTGATGATTGTCTAAGGCCTCCGGCGCTCCCTTATATAGGGGTCGGGCCATGGTTACAAGGCTGGAGCCTACGAAACCGGGCAGCCCCTGACGGGTGGGGCCGTGAGCTTCTCGAGGTCTATTCTCTGGCATCCTCTAGCGCCAGATCATCTTGTCGATGTCCTCATCCGTCCTTTGTCCAGTGTTGAAGGGACATAAGTAGCTTTTTCGTCCGCTGCATAGTGGTAGGAATCTCTGTGCCTGTCGGGAGTTGGTTGCCGAGGCAGTGGCCAACCCTGGGGGTTCGGACATGTAAGACGGTTCTCTGACCCTCGGATGGCCGGGTTTTGTCTAATGCGGTTCCGATCCTCAGATAGTCGGACCGGGTCTTCAGGCAAATCTAATCCTCAGGGGCCAGATGTTGTCTTCGGGTGATCTCGACCCTCGGATGGTCGGGTGAGATCTTCGGGGCTTGAGACAATGAGGTCATTCGTAGGCCGCGACACAGTCCGTGGGCCCTGAATCATAGCTGGGCCTTCGTATTTGGTCCGGGCCGTAGGTACCTAGGGTATATGATCTCGATAGTAGCCCTCGAGCCTTGCACTGTTTACAATCTCCATTGAGGCGGTGCGGGGCAGAATCTTGAGGTCTTGTGACTTGTTGTCAATCTTCGGCAGTTGATCCTATGGGTGCACATTATAGCGCTCGTAAGGCGTAGCCCCCAAGCTACCAGGCGATCCGAATGGTCGGTCAGGGGTTTAATCTTCGTTCTCCAAGAAATAAATCCTGCAGGTATACGCGAACGCACCCATATGGTGTAGCCCCCGAGCCCAAGGGCGATCCGGAGGGTCAGTCAAGGGTTCGATCTTCGACCTTTGGGAAGGAATCCTGTGTGGGCACACAAGTGCGCCCATAGTCCGTAGCACCCAAGCCCGGGCGATCCGGAGGGTTGGTCGGGGGTTTAATCCTCGAGATAGATTTTTTAAACAATTTCCCAATCATCGGGGGTCAGAGGCGACCTCGTTATCTGCCAGCTTTTCAAAGTGAATGCCTAGGTTGGACCGGTCGGACCGGTCACACTTAATGATTGGCACCACGCCTAGGTCTGACCGAACCGAGTGGTCGAATTCCATGATCGGTGTATCAAGCGTGGGTTGGCCCAGACAATTTGGTCGGCAACCCTTGGTTGCTCAGGTGGTCAGGCTTGGCTTCACAGAACTTTTAGAGAAATTGGGAATGGATCTGAGGATCGGAAAGTTCTGCTGCGTCTGAGTGGACGGTAGATGTCGAACCTAGGAATTGTAACCATCGGGTCGATCGGACGGTCGAAATGTGTTGATCGAGTGGCTCAGGGAGCATGCTATTTCACGCAGATACGCCCCATCCAACTAGCGCCTGCCAGGCATTTACTGCAGTTGCAGGCGCATGCGCGTCACATCTGGGTGATGGCGGCAACGATGCGTCGTCCGGACTGACATCAGCAAGCGGGGGGTTGAAGCCGTGGGTGCCCAACGCCGCGAGCACCCATGATGATGCAGTAAAGGCGTCGTCGCGTCGTGCATTGGGGATCGTGGGGGTGGGGTGAAAACCGCTCACCTCCCCGGTCATAAAAGGGGCACGGTGAGAGAGATTTCAAATCCTTCCCACCATTTCATCTTTTTTGCTTCCTCTTGCACTTGAGCTCTCCATCGCCGTCGTCGTCATGCTTGCTCTCACGCTCGCGCTTGTCGCTGTCGCCTTCCGTTCTCGCACTAGAGCCGGTGCATGCGTTTTCTTCACATTGCCTTCATCATCGTCATCATAGTCATCGTCATCGTCTTCGTTGCCGCCATGTCGATCGGGTGGAAGAAGTCAAACATCTCCGAAGCGATGCTCGACTCCTACGAGCATGCGGGCGTCCTCCCGGTGACGACTGTCATCAACTGGCAGTCGGCGGAGGGTGAGCAGGTGCTGGTGCTAGCGAGCAACCATGTTGTCAACTTCGCCTACTTCCACGAGCACGGGCTTGGGCTGCACACCTCCCATTTCTTCCACAGTCTCCTCTCCTACTGCAGCGTTTGCCTCCACCACCTCAACTTGAACGGGCTGCTACAGATCACCATTTTCATCACGTCGTGCGAGGCCATCCTCGGCATACCGACGCACTTCACACTGTAGCAGTACTTCTTCCACGTCATTTGGTTGATCGGCAACCGCGGTGCCGCATGGTCATCGGAGGCGCGGGTATCTGCCTCCGCAACCAGCATGCGGCGGAGTACGTCAAAGTATCACTGATGACATCGCTGAAGGAATGGGACGGCAAATGGTTCTACATTGAAAACGTCGTTCCCGAGCTGCCTGCGTTTTGCGATAAGCCCGCCGAAGTCCGCGACTCGTGGTCCGCTACGCCATTGATCGCCGTGTAGGAGGCGCTGGCGCCACTTCTTCGACAGATCGAGCAGCTTCGGGATGTTGGGTTGAACGGCGTTACAGTGGTCGCCATGTTCATGCGGCGCTGTGTCCAGCCACTCTGCCTCCGAGCCTGGTGCCTCTACGACTACACCGGGGCCTCCGCGACACGCTCGAGGTGGTCGGGAGGAAGGTATCGGACGTAAATCTTGAGCAGCGGATGGCGCGCTTGTTGGAGGGCGACCCCAACAAAGATCTCGTCAGCGGACCAGCACTGTGCAACAGGAACCATCTGCGCCCACTGGTAAGTTGATTTTCCGCAAGGTCTTCATCGTTGGATTTTGTAGTGTAGTAGTAGTCGATCATCATTTGCGTTGTAGGCTTGAAGTTGCCATTGATGTGTTGCAGGTGGGCCTCGCTCCTTTGCCTGTTTCGAGGGCGCCGGCCCCGGCCCCAGTCAGCACGGGCCATGCCGGTGCGGCAAGCACGGCCCCATCCAGGAGGTGGATGAGGGTCACTGGCCGGACCAAGGAAGGCAGGATCATCCAGCAGACCTTCGGCTTGTGCCCGCTATTGATGCCGCAGGAGTGGCCGCCTTGACTGCGCAGGCGCTGGTTGGGGTGTCTGAGCAACCCCGTCTTGAGGGTCGGCCGCCGCTGCGAGCGGTGGGTCAGGGACTCCGACCCCTACAGCCTCCAGGCCAGCTACGGTACTGTCGGGTGGTGCCATCGACCTGGAGGACTCCGAGTCTTCCAACGACAAGCCGCCGCTGACCCGTGACCGTCAGAGGGCGGCAGATGATGCCCCTGGATCCCTGGCCAAGCGGGCGAGGACTGTAGACCCGAGCAGCACCGCCTCCCTGATCACGTCGTCCACCCCATCCCAGCTATGGCCAGGGTAGCGGCGGTGCGGACTTTCATGTATTTCAAGTGCTAGCCTGCCGATGCCAGGCTTGAACCGTCCTCTTTGGACCCGGTGGTCGAAGGTGTAAGTCCCTGCACTTAAGGTTATTCATCGAAATAACTCTATTTTTATTCAAGTGTTGAACTTAGCTCGTTCGTTTTGATAGGGCCTCGACGTTGCTTGTCGCTGCCTCTACCTCCGCAGCTGCTCCCGTGCTGGGGGTGTGCTTGCGGCCGACGTAGGGGGATCCGACCCTCTGAGGCGGGCTCTGCAACGCCGCCCCCGCCCACACCAGTGCAAGACCCATCGGCCGGCGCGCCAGCGGTTGGAGTTGTTTCGCTGTCGCCTCCCCCGAACGGGATGGCGCCAAGGGCCGGGAGGTGGCGGTGATTGAAGAAGATATGTTGCATCCCCCAGCTGCGGGCGCCGAGGGGGGTGATGGGATGGCGGTCAGGGAAGACGAGCCTGTGTCGACCCCAATCGCCTCTGCCGAAGGATAGGAGGAGCCGGTCCCGGCCCCTGCCACCGAGGAGCCGATGGATGTGAGATCCGACCCCGGACGCATCCGAAGAGCAAAGGGATTCGCCCCCGACCGCTCCCGTTGAGGGCCCGAGGGAGCTGACTCCGCATACCACCGAGGAGCTGGGGAGCTGACCCCGACCGACGCCACCGAGGGTTCAAGGGAGCTGACCCTGGCCGCCAACGAAGAAGACCCTCAGGAGGGAGGAAAGACGACGGAGGCGGAGGTGGTTGCCACATGGATGGCCACGACGGCTGTCTCCGCGCCCTCAACCTCAGGGGGCTAGTGCTCGGGGGGGGGGGACCCCCCTCGGGTGAAGCTGCGACGCAGGTGATGCAGCACTTCGAAGGCCAAGCTTAAGAGGTTCGTCGGTTTGTATATGCTGCGTGTGTGGGCCTTAACAAGCGAGATGACCGAGTGCCGGGACATCCTGGAGGATTCCCGCCTGCATGAGTGCCGGGTAAGTCGTAGATCTTTAGGCTTTTCATACGAACCTTTCTTAGTCGTGGTGTTGAATTTGTGCTTCCTGTAGGAGACCCTCTTCCCAGCTGTGGGTCAGTCGTTGAACAACCCTGGGCTGTAGGCTGATGTCAACTCCCTCCATGAGGAGTTGGAGAAGACCATGGCTGGCCGTGATACGCCAAAGGGAAGACGCCATCCGGCTCCACCACCAGCTCAATGCCGCTCGGGACGCTAGCTGGGTGTCGTTCGAAGAGGCTTAGGAGACCCGGAAGGAGGTCGCCAAGCATCGGGCGGAGAAGATCCAAGCCTCCTCCGAGCTTGCCACTGCCAAGCAAGTCATTGCATATAAGTTTCTTACCTTTCCGATCTTTCGTACTCGCGAATTGCGAGTTGACAACATTTTTGTACTTTGTCCAGAGCTGTGGGCAGGTGAACCAGCAGGTCTTGGAGATGAAGGCCCTCCAGGACCAAAAGTTTGCCGTAGACGAGACACGTCAACTCGCCAAAGAAGCTCACGCCCGAGCCGAGGACAACTATAACCAAGCCATCGAGGGCCGAAATGATGCCGAGACGGCGCGCGTGGCTGCTGAGGATGAGGTCGGCAAACTCTTCGTGGAGCTGTCCGAGGTGAGGTAGTCGGCCGTCGACACCTTGGCGCAGACGCGGGGGACTTCCGAGGCGATGACCGCCCAGCTTCAGAAGGAACTGGCGGATGCCAAGGCTGCGACCGAAGTCGCCTTTGAAGAAGCACGACGGTACGTGTACTTACTCTGCTTGTTGATGTAGGGTCGTAGAGTTCGGCGTCTTATTGGTGCTGTTTTGCAGCTGTGGTTGGCCAGTTCTGAGTGCTGAGGGACGTCCGCTCCATGCTTCGGCAAGTCTTTGCCGACGTGAACGAGGACTCCCTCTCGATGGACTATGCGGGCCAAATGTTGCGGCAGCTGCCCGGGCTCATCGGCTCCGCGCTGATCGTCGCGCTGAAGGACAGGTGCTCGATGGCCCTGGCGCAGACCCGATCGCACTACCCGGACACCAACCTCCAGTGAGGGATTTGCCGCAGATGCGTTGGACGAGCGGATCAAGGAGCTGTCGACCGAGGCTCAGCCCAGGGCACGTGATCTCTGCACGGCCTTCCGGATGCCCAACTTCCTGCGGGAGCGGTTCAGGCAGATGCCTCGGCGGTACCAAGAGCCCTAGATGTTAGGATTTTGTAACCTTTGTGTAGTCCACTTTGCTTTGTAAATAAACAAAGTTCCCAACCCTCATTTTGTTTATGTAAATACTTCGTGTCTTTGCATTTTTCGAGTTCCGTTGAGCGTTGACCGAGCGACTGGGTCGGATATAGCTTGTAGGGCCGAGGTCGGTCTTGATACAACCGTAGAGCGTCACCAACCGCAGGTCGTCAATTGTTAGCCATGAGGAAAACTTAAATGCTAGCTTGATTTACTTTGCACGTACGAGGGACACTCGTAAACTCGGTGGGGTCGGGGGAGCAGTCCTTGGGAAATGAGGTATGGAGCCTTAGAATGAAAAGCGAGGCACAGAGCTTGAGAGCAAAAATGAAGGGGTCAGACGCGTCGACCCCGGGGTGGGAGGCTCGAGGCCTACGCCGTTGGGGACACTGAGATTAGCCCTGGCGGCGGAGGGTGGCTTTTCGGCTACGCTCTGCCGTCCAAAACGAGAGTAAAAACAGGAGTGAACAAAAAAACTTAGCTGATTTTATTATGGATAGAACCGATTCAATTGTTCGATATTCCAGGCGCTCTCGATCGTCAACTTGTAGGCACTGGGCCTAAGAACTCGGTTGCCAACTTGTAGGCACTGGACCCTCTTGAGCACCAGGTCTCCTACATTGAAGGCCCAACCCTTGATCCACCGAGTGTATAGTCATCGTAGACTCTTCTGTTACTTGGTCGACCATAGAATGGCGACGTCGCGCATCTCGTCTAGTTGATCCAGGGCATCTTGCCTTGCCGCTTCTGACCTTTCCTAGTCGTAGGCTCGGACTCTCGGTGAGTCAAAGTCGAGGTCGATCGGTAGCACAACTGCTGCCCCGAACGTCATAAACAAAGGGGTAAACCCTGTTGTTTGTTGGGAGTCATGCGCAGTCCCCACAACATGGATGGAAGCTCCTGAGCGCATCGGCCGACCACCTGCTCGATGTAGTCGTAGAGTCGAGGCTTGAGACCTTGGAGCACCATCCCATTGGGACGCTCAACCTGCCCGTTAGTCCTTGGGTGGGCCATGGAGGCGAAGTCAAGCCGTATGTGGTACTCTTCGCAGAATTTGTAGAATTCCTGACCGGCAAACTGCTGGCCGTTGTCGGTAATGATGGAGTTCGGGACCCCAAAGTAGCATATGATGTCGTGGAAGAAGTCGACCGCTTGGCCAGCGTTGATGGTCGGCACAGGCTTTGCTTCGATCCACTTGGTAAACTTGTCAACGGTGATGAAAAAGTTGGTGAATCCCCATGCACTTTTGTAAAAGGCCCGAGGATGTCGAGCTCTCAAACCGCAAATGGCGACATGATCAGGATCGTCTGGAGCTCTTGGGCCAGCATGTGCTTCTGTCGGGCGTAGAACTAGCAGCCCTTGCAGGAACGGACTAGGTGCTTAGCATCAGAGACTACGTGGGCCAGTAGAACCCCGACAGAAAGCTTTCTCGATTGGGGGCAGCGTGGTGGGTGCAAATGCCCGAGTGGTTGTCGTCTAAAAGCTTCCGACCCTCCGTCTGAGGGATGCAACATTGGAGCACTCGCTCGTGCTCTTCTTGTAGAGTTGATCATCGGCGATGACGTAGGCTTTGGCGCGGCGTGAGACACGCTTGGCTTCATTGGTGTTGGTTGGAAGGGTGTCGCCTCAGAGAAAAGCGAAGATGTCTTGAGACCAGTCGGGGATGATGGCCATGACTGCCGACCCTTGGGCCGAGGATTGCTCGTTGGCCGTGGCTTCTGCCTTTGGGTCGGCGGCATCGTCCTTAAGCTTGATGGTTGTAAGGGTGCCGTCCCTGGGGGGTTGGATACGTAAGGCGGTTTCTCGACCCTCGGATAGCAGGGTTTTGTCGTCATGCGGCTCTGACCCTCGGATGGTCGGGCTGGATCTTCGAGCGAATCTGACCATCGGTGGCCAGATGTTGTCTTTGGGTGATCCCGACCCTCGGATGGTCGGGTGAGAACTTCGGGGCTTGACGCAATGAGGTTGTTCGCAGGCCACGACTCAGCCCATGGGCTGCGAATCTTAGCTGGGCCTTCATATTTGGTCCGAGGCTGTAGGTACCTAAGGTATATGATCCCGACAATACTAATGTGTTTTTATTAGTTCTAGGTAAAGAAGTAATGGTCCCCACCATGTTTTGTGAATCATAATGTCACATTTCCAAAAGAATAAACTTATAATGACACTGTTCTATTAACTAATTTTTGTAACATTATTTCCGGCTTAACTCCCTGTTTGTTCTGTTCGTTTTCAATTCCACCTTTCCCGTTTTAATTTCCATCCGGTGTTTGAAACATGAAAATGAAAATGGTAAAACATTTTTTCTTACCATTTACGTGCATTTTCAGCCTTTCTGGAAATGGAACTCTAGTTTAATTTTTATCCTAAAGAAATTGCTACAAAATGGATATAGAGAGTAATTTGCCATCCAAGTTGAAGAGCAATGCAAGCCCTCATTGGATTCAGGGAGGTGCTATGGTGCTTGGAAGGTACTAGAGGTATCTCTTTCTTCTCAATTAATCTCAACCATTAAATTTTAAAAAATGGTACTGGGTCCACCATTTTTGGTACCGGGTCCACCAATTTGCTAACTTTGATTAGGCATCTCTTTGTTTTTAACCGTTAGATCTGATCAAGTAGACAGTTATGGTTTACTTCAAGCATTGTAACATCTCTCCACTAACGATTAGTTGACTAATTGTCTGTCATTAGCTTGTTTGGAGTCTGAACTAATTGGTAGTCTAATTTATAGAGAACCATCATTCTTACCTCTACATAATAACTAGTCCGTGTCTTTTTCAATCCCTGGCTAATTGTTAGCTACTTAAATAATTCTTCCCACCATTTTTAAATTTTTAAAAGTACATTCGACCATTTTTTGAAGTTCAGAATTCTCTTTGTCTTATGTAGCATAAACGCTTGGCGATAGTAGAGGCAGATGCGGACAGAGAAAAACCATGGAAGAAAGAAACACTCTAAGACGTAAGAGAAAAAATGAGGGCGATTGGGAAAAACAGGAAGTATTTTTTAAGCAAAGCATTGGCAGTTTCGTCTCTTGGTTACTTTTTCACCCTATTAGTCGCATTTAGTACGTTTCAGGTGAATAATGAATTAAAAATTACTCAGAGTAGGGACTCAAATTATCAGCTAATAATTAGTGGTCAGGATTAAACAGAGCTGTAATTAACTTCACGTCTGACCCAACTTCCATGCACACAAATCGAGGGAACCAAGGAAATACGGCCAACATGTGTAGAAAATTTTTTGTGGCAAATACGCCCAAGAAAAGTAGGCACCGGAAGTATAAAGTAATATATTTGGAAAAATACAAATACATATATAATTATACTGGGTCACTAGGGACGGTCAAATGGTTGACATGAGGCACTGTTTTTGGGGCGGTTGACACGAGGAATGACATGGTTTTGATAACAAATCTATATTTCAATATTGTAAGTGAAATTATATTTCTATATTCCTACATTTTAATTTAAATTTGTTTTTGTTAAAATCTTGAATTTAGAGAAAATCAAGCACGCAAAATTGAGCCAGGGCCAACAATGTCTCGCTTAAAAACTAATGGGTCATGCCTGGCAGAATTCTGTTCTAAACAAGTAGTAAATATGGTGGGCCATGCAAAAGTTTCTAACTGAGCACACAGATAGATGATAGCCATGTAAGCCCAGATGAATACCTAGGTCTCCAGAACACTCAGCACTTTCCCCTTTCTCATGCACAGGGAAATACCTATGGCATGTGAAGCATATAATCATCCAATCGCTTTCCTCATATAACTTCCACTCACCATTCTCTCCTAAAAATGTTTGCAAATAAGATGGTGGTTATCGCCGGTGCTACTGGCACCAGGAAGCCGAAGCTGTCAATTGACATGGCCAAGGCAATCGGCGGTGAGGTCCTGAACACCAACAAGATGCAAATCTATCATGGTCTTGACATCACCCCAAAAAAATGTGTATGATTGATCGATGTAGTATTTGCCACCATCTTATTGGAGCGATTCCCTCAACTGCTACTGATTTTCCTATATCCTTGTTTCGGTCTCTTGCAACCACTACCCCTTAGGTTATAAGGCGTGGCCGCAAGCCTGTATTGGCTGGTGGATCCACTCACTTTTCCATGCATTTTTTGTTGACCGCCTTGATCCCTGCCTTCTAAATCCTTTTGAAGAAGCTGACTACTGCCCATCCTTAAGGTTTCAAGCCTGTCTGCTTTGGACCCAAGCAGATGAGATGATTCTCAATGAATATCTGATTCATAGTGTCGACTGCATGGTGGAGGCTAGCTTAGATGGAGAGGTCAAACAATATTTAGATCTGTGCAAGAACCATACGGAGCATACTTGGCTAGGCAAAGCCATAGGAGTGCCAGAGCTTTGTGATTTTTATGCGGGAAGAAAGAGTCAAAAGCTCTTGCCGAAGCACAAAATGCAAAGATCCGTCATATGGTTCATGTTAATTTGGGGTTGATCATTTTGCCCTCTTGATACTACAGAGTCAATACGTGCATACTTAAATGTTTTGTAGCATAGTTACTCTTCTGTGTCCCTTTGTTTAGCAAGTAAAGTTATCTGAGATGTGTACTAAATCTACCAGATACGTTTAGTATGATGCGTATGTTTTACCAATTTCGCTAGACTACAAATTTTCATGCTGTTTCATGTGCCCAACAATATCAGTTTACTATGGAAGAAAATTTATTCTACGGTGCTATTTTTTTGTGTGGCATGCATGTATAAGAAGCTGCATCGAGCATTAAAAAATATCATCATGATTGTTTAGCTATTCTGAAATACTTTGGAAAGTATCCCTGCTTCTGGCTGTAAATAGAAAGGGTTTGAGTGGATTTCAGCTTGTTTGTGTCAAGTAAGGCTTATCACTATTGCCGGTCTTCTTGGTTTTATGGACGATATGATTCTGGCAGTCAATGAATAATTGAGTAGTGCATAAACTTAATAGTGTTCTTTTAAGTTGTTGCATGTGTGAATCTACTTGGTAGCCATCATGTTTGGAAGGAACTACAAATTAATAATGTATGTAGTGTCTGATTCCATGCTTCAAGTACAAAACAAATGATCTTGG
>BCLG01001590.1:16956-45846 GCA_001602295.1 Zoysia matrella | reverse complement strand
AAACCTTATTTTTGAACTTTCTGGGTCATGGAAAACCCATCAATGGATTGTTTTTTACTTATTATATAACCTTCTGCATTACTGCAGTAAATAAATCCTGCCAGTTCACAGGCACTAAAATTTGCCTTTGTTGTTTCTTCCTATGCATATACTAAATTCAAATTTTGCAGCATCAGCAATAGACCAAACCCTTTGTTACCACTTTTACTCTTCTAAATGGTAACATAAGAAATACAGAAAGGAAAGATGTGTTCTAAATAAATGATATGAATATTAACTTAAATTCTTGACTACAAAGACTAACTATAATAATTAATTTGTCTACGGAATAGAGGCAAATGAAAAGTGGATTTTAAGACAATAAAATAGGCACTTGCCCACACTTGCCCACTCGGTATCACATACTACCTACCCAATATTGCACAAAACAATGTGCACAGTACACCAAGAAAAGAGGGAGTATTTTATAGTGTGCAGTTTCCGCTTTATCATCATACTATTATCTTTGTTTAATGTCCATTGAAAATATAGAACTAGAGGGAGTAGAACTCTACAAAGCATTAATAAATACAATATATGTTTCCTTCTTTGGCTACTTTGATCGGTTAACCCCAGCACAAATGACATCCTTTTTACTACCTCCAGCTCCTGAAGATTTGTCATTTTGACAGTGGATTTGATTCAACTATTAGTTTTTTAAATATTGGTAAGATTCGTCTATAAGAAAGTTACGTCTATAAGAAATGTCCGGTTCTTATAGAAAGTGCTAGAATATTCTTGGGGTGTAGAAATTTTCTCTTCGAAGAATGGCTTTGTTATAAGGGCGTGACATGACAGAGTCCAGTATAAATTACATATTTTTTCAATCAACGCCATGAAAAATCGGATTTAGGTACAATGGTTCACAAATAACGAAATCTCTGTAGTTAGTACTATACATTATTTTTTATGCAGTTAACACATAATATAACACTGTAAGATCAAGGACACCAAAAAGAGGGTTGAATTGGTGGACTTATAGCACTAACTTCGCTACGAACTAAAACTATAAGACTTGATCGCAACGGAAGCAAACATAAATAAGTTTAGTAGGCTAAAACCCCTAACAATGCTAGTGATAAAGAAATAGCAACAAGCAAGCACTAGCACGATGGCCACCGAAACGAATCAAAGAACAATTTATCAAATGGTAAGTAAATGCTGCAAGTAAAGAGAGTGAGATAGAGAGTGCTTAGTGATTTTCTTTCTAAGGTCTTGGAAGGTAGGCACCTTACCCTAATCCTTGTTGGACCATTCCCGTTGGAGTCCCGGTCCCTCCCGTCATTTCTGAAACGATGCTCACAAAGGTACGCTTCATTACCAGAGCGAAGACACCGACGGCCCGGCTGTCGCACACCATACCCGAGCGTTAGAGCAAGCCTCTAAGGCTCGGGCGCTCTCTCTTGTTGTCCCTTTCAAGCGGGGGACTCGGAACCTCGTACAAACTTGGCGTCTTCTTTCACAATTTCCTCGGAAGCTCGAGCACCGATTCCTAGCCGGTATAGGCTGCCCACACCAAGAGTAATAGGCAAAGATCACTCCTCTCCAGCCTTACAAGCTATAGAAGTGTATGAATGCTCCCTAGTACTATCCTATTAGCTCCAATCTTACAATGTGCTCTTTTGGTGGTGTCGTTTGGCCTCTCACAACTTAGCTCCTGCTAGTCTAATCAAGGGCACACTGGAAAACATCTCCCTTCACAGTTTAAATATGCTCCAAGCACAGAAACAACCGTTGAGATATGATGTAATAAAGCTGTCTACTTTATGCAATCACCGAACTGTCCGGTGACTGGATCACCGGACTGTCCAATGATCCTTCTTCCTCCTCGGCCAGAGAAACACCCTCTCTAAAATCAATTTCATAGGACACTGGACTGTTCGGTGCATACCTTCACGGCTAGAGAAACACCCTCTCTGAAATCAATTCCATAGGATACCAGACTGTCTGGTGCATACCTTCACCGGACTGTCTGGTGACTTTCACTTTTGAACTCCTAGAGACATCTTCTCTGGACTTCAGCTTCTGGTTCATCGAACTGTTCGGTCATTGCACTGACGGACTGTCCGGTGGCTCATCCTCCTCGACTCCAAAGAGCACCTCTCTCTAGACTGGCTCTTTCAGGGCTCACCGAACTGTCCGGTGACCTCACCGGACTGTCCGGTGACTGAAACTTCAGCTAGTCTTGAGCTCCGGTCTTCGACTTCGCTTCCTCTGCCATCTTTAGTGCTTTCTGAGGATCTAAAGAGCATTCACACCCTCTAACACTTGTATGACAGGAGACAAATGACCTTACCTCCTTTAATAGTACCGGCGTTCCTATGGACTCTCTATCTAGTCTTTAGCCTTGGTCCTCTGACGCCCGGCAAAATGTTGTAGCTGAGGAAATTGCACCTTAATGAACATAGTGTATGCTAAGTTATATTACATAGCCAGAAAGTCTGTGGATGAAAGCATATGACCGCACATATTATTAATCAAATTTCTAAGTAAATCAATCTCTGAGACACATTATGTATTATGGATTGGTTGAAAATCGAATATCAATTATTTACACGTGTGGTGCCAAGCAAAAGGTAAGTTTAATCCACAACTTAGAAAATTAAATCCTGAAACTATAAGTTGCCATTTTGTTAAATATATCATTTTAATTGTCCTAGAAGTACCACTAAGTTTGATTGAGACAAAGCACACTATTCATTAGAATATAATGGTCGCTCAAGGAGAGTTTTGAACTTGAGTATATACGGCTTGATGATTTACCGCCGGTCACTCATAATTATTTTACTCTTACATATAAGAATATGGTTGCACCTCAAGAGAGGGCGCCTGAGCCTTCTGCGCCCCACACGTGGTTGTGCATGAGAATACGCCAGCTATAAGTCCATGTGAGGATGTGCCTATAATAAGTGAGCGTTAGAATGAGGATATGATAATGGGTGAGGCACCACTTGAAAATGAGCTACAGGTGGAATCTCAAAAGAAACCCATGAAAATTAATGACCTCAACCATTATAAAATTGACACGTGAGATAAAACTTGCCACCTCTAATTATTGTGTCATCTATATAAGTGAAATGGACATGGCAAAGAAAAGGTGGATGATCTCAAAAAATATTTAAGGAAGCTATGCTAAGTGAGCACTCACATAAGTGGTGTGAGGTCATTGAAAAAGAAGAGTCTATAAGCGCTAATGATATATGACACTTAGTAAAAATTCCTAAAAGAGCCAAAACAGTGGACTGCAAGTGGGTCTACAAAAATAATGTGACTCCAAAGGGAAAATCAAAAGGTTCAAAGCGATACTATTTGTAAAGGCTTCACATAAAGAGAGAGAATTAATTATGATAAGATATTCTCTCCCATCTCAAATAAGGATTCATGTAAAATCATTATGGCTTTGGTGACTCGTTATGATTTAGAGTCACACCAAATGGACACTAAGATTGCGTTCCTTAATGGCGACTTGCATGAGAATGTTTGATTGGCACAGCTAAAAAGTTTTGTCATAGAAAGCAAGAAGCATATGGAATGTAGAGTAAGCGTTCAAATAATATGTATGCTCTAATAAGTGTACTATTAGCTAGCAGCAACAGTTATATGCTGCAAAATATAAAGAGATTTTATCTTCAAAATATGACATAAAAGATCTTGGTGAAGCCTCTTATGTTTTGGGCATTGATATTCACCGAGGTAGGTTCAAAGGTGTATAGGGACTCTCTCAAAATGTGTACATTGAGAGGGTACTCAAAAAATATGATATGCACCAATGTTCAGCTATGGCTGCCCTATTGTTAAGGGCGATAAGTTTGGATTATTCTAAAGTCTTAGGAATCAGTATAAAGCTGATTAGATAAGAATGATTCTTTATGCTTCAGCTGTCAGAAGCATTATGTATGCACAAGTGTGCATGCGCCCTAGCTTAGTTTTACCACGGGATATTTGGCAAGTTTTTAAGTAATCCAGTAATGGACCACTGGAAGGACGCTAAAAATGTCTTTAGAAAAGTACAAGGCACTAAAGACTACATGCTTATATATAAGGAATTTGAGAGTTTAGTTGTTGGCTGCTCAAATACAGATTTGCAAGCTGTGTTGATACTAAGAAATCCACATTATGCTGCATCTTCACATTTGCAAATGGAGCGATATTGTGGAAAAGCACCAAATTGATACTTACAACAACATTTATTATGCAGCTAGAATTATAGCATGTTAAGAGGATGTGGGGCAAGCCATATGGCTTAAGAATTATTATACCCGGACTAAGAGTGGTAGAGAGTATTAAAAAACCACCATAAGTTTTCTTTTCAGAGTCACAACAAGTCAAGTGGAGCTGTCAAATACATTGACATGAGTATCATGCTGTGAAAGAAAGAATCCAGGTTCACACCATTTATATACAGCATATAAGTATTAAGTAAATGATGTCGGATCCATTGAGGAAAAGGCTTACCACCCGGTCTATTTCATGATTATGTTGCCGGCATGAGAATATTGGAAAGCCTGTGATTCTGGAATGGGCCATATTGTAACCACTCCCATAATGAATAAGTTGCTTGTCTCTTTGAAGTGGTACTTGTCCGACGTGAGCTACTGCGCTACAGTGGGATTTTATTCACCGCTGTAGCACACTATTTTATTGTATAGGTTATGCTAAGGGGAACATTAGAAGCCTTACAATTAAAGGGGAGAATGTTGGGATAATAATCTACAAGGCAAAGTGTAACATTGCATTAGTTTTGGAATTAAGAATTAATCAAAAAATTAATTATGGGCATGCATGTTAAAGATAAAGAGCTTTGCAGAACCTAGTCCAGTGCACAAGTGCAATGGAATAAGTCACGCCCTGATCGGTGGCATAACCGGAAAAACGGTTACGGCCTCAGACCGGGCAGCACCTACAGAAGGGGTAAAGGGGTAGCCAACAAAGGGACACATGACTCATTCGCGAGTTCCAGGCAGTCCACTCCTCCCCAAAACCCTAAACGATCCTCAGAGGTGCTGAACCGGTCTGAAGGCCGTCACCAAGCCAGTGCATCAAGAGGAGCCGTCACTGGACAGATCAAAAGAAGGGAATAGAAGAGGAGGAGCCTGATCCCATGCACAACTACAGGCATCAACATCTGCACCCGAGCATCATGGAGGACCTCACATCAGGTGTAAGTACTCAAATTCCGCCATTATGATTAAGTGTGTTCATGATTCTAGGCATAAGATCCGAACTAATTCACCCTAAGTTCCTACAGAAGCACACTGTGCAGTGGAGCGTGAAGCTCGGCGTGGCGTGGTCCGGGTCGCATGGATCAACGCAGGCAGGGCGGGTGATGGAGGTGTGCTCCATGCATGACGCCTTGGACCCTAGTCTATAGAGGTCGCTATACTCCAAAGTTGTGAGTGAGCTGAGAGATAGAGAGAGTTCCGGTGTGTGTCACTGCTACGGCGTGGGTTGCCAGGCATGTGTGGGTCGTTCGTGAAGGTCTCCCCTCGTGTTCCACTGTGTATTCAGTCCAGAAAATAATAGAAAAGCCGAGATACAGGAGTGAGAGGCTTCGCGGTGCTCATCGCTGTAAATTATCCATGTTCCTGTGTTCTTTTGATTGTTCATTGATCCTCAGTTCCAACAATTGATATCAGAGCCAGCTCGTCATGGGATTTGTTTACGTCAACGGAGGTGTGCAGGTGGTGGCCGGCATGAGGCGGCATTCATGCCGGCGGTGTATTGAAGGTTGCCAGACGGTGTGTTGATCTGTGCATGAAGCTATCGGAGACGTGAAGCGCTATGGCAGTGGATCGTTTGTCGATCCTGTCATGGTTTGGTGGATCTCCAAGTATCGGTGTGTGTCGCCGAAGAAGGTCGTCGGTTGTGTGTCGGTCTGTGCAACGGTGCCCTTGGGGGCACACTGCTGAGGCAAGTAGATCGTGTGTTGGTCCTTGCTTCAGTGTGGAGGAGACATCGTCCTGGATTCGTTATCCTGGCACGATGCAGTAGATGGCGTGTGTCGCTGGAGACGACGAAGAAGGCATATATCACTGGTGATGCGGCGTGTGTTGCCGGAAAGAAGAAGACGATGTGTATCGTCGGAAAAGAAGCGGCGTGTGTCGCTGGAGATAATGAAGATGACGAGCCAAGTCTTTGGCGTTGGTGCGGTGAGAAGGCAATCAAAATTAGGGGGAGATTGTTAGGAATAATCTTGACTACGGTGGGTCCTAGTCATGTAATCATGGCGTATGTGTATGGTGTGTCTAGGAGGAGTTCCAATCCCTGCAGGTGAGCTGCAGCATGCCACTTTGGAATCCAGGACGTATGATGCAGGAGAGCTGCGCATGGTGCGTCCAGGGATCAGTTGATTAGGCAGTCAATCAGTGTGCGTGCAGTTGCGTGAGCCGTGCGTTGAGGGAGCATGCTGCTCAGTGGAGTGTGAAGCTCGGCGTGGCGTGGTTCAGGTCGCATGGATCAGAGCAGGCAGGGCGGGTGATAGAGGTGTGCTCCATGCGTGACGCCTTAGACCTTGATCTATAAAGGCTGCTGTACTCCAGAGTTGCGAGTGAGCCGAGAGATAGAGAGAGTTCAGGGTGTGTCGCTGCTGTGGTGCGGGTCACCTGGCAGCGTGGGTCATCGGTGAAGGTCTCCCCTCGTGTTTCATTGTGTACTGAGTCCAGAAAATAATAGAAAAGCCGAGATATAGGAGCGAGAGGCTCTACGGTGTTCATTGCCGTAAATTATTTGTGTTCCTGTGTTCTTTTGATCGTTTGTCGATCCTCAGTTCCAACAGGGTGCACAACTTCACAATATGCATAGAAAATGTCTGATTTAGCTCTCCATGGGTGTATACATTTTGATTTAGAGGGTGCATATATGGTAAAAATTTAGCAATTATGAGTAATTTTTAAAATTATGTGCATTTGCAACCACCACGTCCTACCTAGCTTCGCTAGTGGGCCATCAGAAGTGCTAGCAAAAGGGAGGGCATGAAGGATTCCTGACCTAGAAATGAGCAAGGAAACTGCTACTGATGCGTTCGTGGTTTCCGATTTTCCGTCAGGTTGTGGTAACTCTCAATTTGGTAGAGATGCGACACACAATCGATCCGGCCTCAAATCAACATGATTCGAACCCTGCAATCGCAGCACCACTTCTCCTCTGGTTATCAACCGTGCGCACATGATTGATCTCGCCAAGAAGGCTAATCCTAGCCTGCGAATCGAAGAACACAAGCAAAAACAAGGAAGAACGTAACTCAATTGCGAAATCTGAATTGAATCACAAAGTTAGATAACCAGCAAACCGTCAAATGGTGAAACTATTTCATAACAAAGGAAAATTAATCCAAACCTATCTATAATGATGGCGGCTACTGATTATATAGAGTTTAGGACGACCTTAGGGGCAAACCCTAATACTAATGGGCCTAAAAAAGATACATGGCTTAAAGGCCAAAAGATAGTGTCGCAGCACCCGAGGCAGTTTCTGTACGTCATATTGTTTTAACGATTCCCACTGATTCTGATCAAATTTGAAGATGAGACCAGTGCCGTTGGAAAGGTTATCTTGTTAGCTTTGCAAGCATATCTAAAACGTTCAAAACGGATCCAGTATGCGATCTGGGCTTTTGTTTTAGCACGGACAACTCCTGGAACCCAGGGACAACTCGACTCCGAGTTGGACTGACTCTCCTTCGGGGTCAAACGTGTCTTTTTGGTCTTAAGCATCTTCAAGTTCATCTCTATGCTTCCCTTGATCATCTCCAATGTTCCTAATTATGATAAAATCACTAGGTAGCCATCTATTGTCAAAAGAAGGAAGACATGTAGTTGGGAACGAGCTCACCTCTAAAGAGACACGACCCAAAGGCCATCTATTGTCAAAAGAATTTGAAAAAAATTCGTCCGATTTCAAGTTCGTATGAAAAAGTTATGCCCGTTTTACTGAAGGGTGTTCGGGACACGTTTTTGGAAGGTGTGAAATGCAATCGGGAGGAAATCGGATGGCGATTTTGTGGATGATTGAGCAGCGGATAATTATGGAGAGATGGATCTATGAAGGGTATATTTGTTTGTGGCCGAAATACGGGGTGGGTGGGATAAAATTTCGATGCAATGGAAACAAATAACAGATGTAACACAATAACAGATCTGAACGATGCAAGCGATGAACGATTAAGTCAAACAACTGGATGCAAAAAGATTTCGAATCCAGCAACCAAAACACAAACTAAGGACACAAACTCAACACTACGAACTCTGAAATAAAATTATGCAAAGGCTAAACATGGCTTGAAAAGGGAAACACCTAGCGATCTAATTTTATTTTGCCACGGCTTTTTCTGTGGACGGTAGGTTGAATGGAAAATCAACAAGGATAGATGTGAACTTGACGGTATACCTGAAGCTCTGATTACCACTCGATGTGTACGTGGTTTTCGATCTTCTGTCAGGTTGTGGTAACTCTTGATTTGGTAGAGATGCGACACACAATCGATCCAACCTCAAATCAACGCGATTCGAACCCCGTAATCGCAGCACCACTTCTCCTCTAGTTATCAACCGTGTGCACATGATTGACCTCACCAAGAAGGCTAATCTCAGCCTGCAAATTGAAAACCAAAAGTAAGAACAAGGAAGAACACAACTCAATTGCGAAATATGAATTAAATCACAAAGTTAGAAAACCAACAAACCGTCAAACGACGAAACTATTTATAGCAGATGAAAACTAATCAAAACCTAACTCTAATGACGGTGGCTAATACTTATATAGAGTTTAGGACGACTTTAGGGGCAAACCCTAACAGCTAATGGGCCTTAAAAAGATACACAGCCCAAAAGGCCAAAAGATAGTGTCGCAGCACTAGGGTAGTTTCTGGACGTCTTCTTGTTTTGACGATTCCTGCTGATTCCGGTCGAATTTGGAGATGAGACCAATGCCGTTGGAAAGGTTGTCTTCCTAGTTTTTCAACCATATCTAGAACGTCCAAACCAAATCGCTTATGCGGCCTGGGCGTCCGTTTTGGTGCGGACTGCTCCTGAAACCTGAGAACAACTCAACTCTGAGTTGGATTGACTCTCCTCTGTGTCAAACGTGTCTCGCTGGTCTTGAGCATCTCCAAATCCTTCTCCATGCTTCTTTTGATCCTCTTTAATGTTCCTAATCATAATCAAATTATTAGGTAGCCATCTATTTTCAAAGGAAGAAAGACATGTGTTTCAGAACGAGGTCACCTCTAAATTCAATTGTTGTCCACGAGTTATAGTATGTGCTCACCTCTAAAGACATACAATTGTTGCCTGTCTTACCATGCACTCAGTTTTGGAAATAGATAACACCACGGCGGGACTGCCGTGCTGAGAAAAAGACAAAATCTGGCCGGCAAATGAGAAGTAGCCACGTCACTGAGGATGCACAGGAATACGAAGCTGGGAGCACTGAAGTCGCATCCTGTCAAGGGGCTGGAACATCTAATATCTTTCAAGCAAACATGACTATGTAATGCTCTAGTTTTCTAATTAGAACATTACATCAATATTTTATTAACACCTACAATGAAATACAGATAAATTGATAATGATTTGGAATGATATTAATCATAGATAATTGTTCCAAAAATATAAGAGTACATAAACATGGACACACCTCGTAACACGTACTTCACAGTATACAAATTTTTCCGTGAAAAGGAAAATGTTGTGTAGGCTAGAGTGGTGGTTGATAACTTAGATAAGAATGTGCCTCATGCATGCACCGGGGTAGTACTGGTCCTTTATGGAGCCTCCGATACTTGCTTCTAGCAATACATGTAGTTTTGATGGGATATATGATTACTAAAAAGGTACCTGTACAGTTATACGAACTCAATAATCCAAGAACAGTCAAGGAATATAATGGAACATAAATTTTAACATACCCATCAATCTATTTCTGGGTCACTGAAGGGTTGTATTCCTGTATAACATTAAACAATTCTTGGGCAAGCTGCTATACCAAGTACCCGGTGGACTTGCTCCAGTATACATGAGTCGCTCAGCAAACATGTCTGATGGACTTGTTGTTGCATGGGGTGCAAGCGGAATAATGTCATTGTAACTCGCCAATATAAAGCACAGTCGCTTCAGAAGGTTTTTGTGAATGTTCAACAGCCCATTCTTTTTTCATATGTCACAGCTCATTCCTAACATAGAGGCCTTGGCACCAATGTATATAATAATTAAGCTGGTTGTATGTTTCTTTGAGGGTGGTATAGTTCACATCATTAACATGGATACCCAGTTGGGCCATGAAATGAACTATTGCTATTTCAGAAAAACTTTCCTCTGCTTCATAGTCACTCATGCAAGTATTTCCATGTAAACTTTCAACTGTCAGAACATCCATACTGCTTTGAGGAGGAATTTCAATCGTAAGCTAAGCTATCCAATGGGTCTGATCAAGCTTCACTATCCCTTCAGTGCGAATGACTGCTCTTAACTTGCTAGTGATTACATGAGATATTAATAGTAATAGGTTCCTACATAAGAATACATCGAAACATGCGGTTGGAAGTTGAGCGCACACCCACTAACTTTGTATGAAATATAATAACGAATCCATGGAGTAATCTAATGAATATACACACACACACACATATTAAGCATACCTTGAACATGGAGATATGAGCGTGACTGTTTTCAACAGGGATGTTCCTGATCGTTCTGTGTGGCCTGTGAGCACGAATCCTCAACAACATGCTTCCCCCTGTCCATTTTGTTGATAGTGTAGATGGGGCCTTCACCTAAAAAAAATGAAACATAAACATATGTAGAACATGCTTATTAGAACAAAAACAACGAGTTACCAGGATCAAACAAAAAAAAATTAATCATTACAATGTATCCTAGCTGTTGTAAAATACATGGTTATGGGGTGTACCAATAGCAAATTTAGTGCAAAAAGTAAGCATGCGAAGTATGAAATGGCAAACAATAATTGGTAGCTTAACACTTCCATAGAATGTTAATGTGTGCATGAGAGACTCATTGATTTTTCCCTGCTGCTTCTTTCCATCACGCAGCAACACATTGAAATATCGACGTACCTAGGTGTGTAGCACTGCATGGAGGTAGTGGAGACAGCAAACAACCTTGCATGCAACACCTAGGATAAATAGGCAGCCTACTACCAATAGGATGTGTGCACTTTAAGGCTACACCTACCACATGCATGTTGATAAGATCTAAGCTATAAAAAGTAGACATGACAACACATAGCAAACATAGTAATATACAGAATATTCATATGACAATAAAGTGTTGATGCATGTGTCTGAGCACTACTACAATGAATCAAAAATATGTAGGCATCACTGCTACGGAAAGTGGCATATTAAGGCCTAAGCAATCAGGAAACCATCTGAGGAACATTATACAAATCAGTTAGAGGAAATGGTGCCGGAAATGTAGTCAGAAACACCACTGAGAACAGTTGAAGACTCCATAACCTGATAAGTGACAAGTTTATTTCTATTTTCCTTCTCTTTCATATGTTCCTTTCATAAAATCAGCGGCATATGATGTGCCCTGCGTTTTGGTTTGTACATTATCTCTGTTTTTTTCTCCTTATCAAATAAAACGGCAGAGCACGTGCTTTTTCCTTTAAAAAAAGAACCTATATTTAACAGGTTTTGTTTATTCCTAATGATTGATAAAACCTCCGTAACGCATTATACAAATCCTTGGCTATACCAAACTCATTAACTCTTTTTTGTATGTACCATGGGATATAGTAGCAAACGAACATTCAAATCACTTTTATTAACCTAGAAAGAAATTAGGAAAGCTTCTCGATCTAGGACCATCTGATATCTGGATCAACTTCATCTAGTTACTTACTATTCCATCTGTGTTGAATCTGTCACCAGTACTACCTCACCATGGTACTAACAACCGCATCGTACTACTATCGTACTACTACAGCATGCATGTACTCTCTCAGCTCTGCCGCAAATAAGCTTTTTCCTCATATATAGCTGCCCTGTCACTAGCACCCATTTTTGATTCTCGTGTGTTGTGAACTAGGTAGAAATTTATCACGGGCACCTGCCTCTGGCAGCACTTCTTACAATATGCCCAAGGAGGAGCACTTCTTTCCATGCCCAAAGAGACACACTTCCTGCTGTGACAAGGCATGGATGGGAGCGCATACAGAAGTTTGGCAACTGGCTCTATGAATGCTCATAGTGATTGACCGGCGTTCATGTCGCTCTTGCCGAGCAATACTACTAACTCCGTCCTGTAATACAAGTATTCGTTTAGGTTCCGTGTCATATAACTTTAGCCAATAATTTATATAAATTAATTTAATTAATTTTAACAATATGATATCTGCACTTTTATGAATCACAAAAAATAATTTTAAATATATATTTTATATATCTTAAATTTAGTTATATTTATAGAAATCATGGGTCAAATAGACTAAATCCAAATAAACATTTATTCTCAGATGGAGAAATACTATAAGCGAGCATTGGTGTCACGTCTAGAAGTAGATTGCACGTGCTTGGAGGTGTCTGTCAAAGCCTACAATAGGTGTTGTATGGGCAGGCATGTGCCACAGTCATGCAAGAGTGGGGAGGATCAAAATCCTGTGCTGGAAAATTAATTTAGGTTGGCACTGGCAGCATATCCTTGATAGAGTCGATGGACCTGTAAGTGGACAATTCTAAACAGTATGAAAGGTCAGATAGTTTATGCTAAAACCAGGTGGAAACCATTTTCTCCATGGCATCATAGTTTGGTTTTCAATGAAAATCAGTTAGCCTTAGTAATCAAACCAGACAGATGTTTTTAGTTTTAATGAAAAGCGATCGGTTGCGCTCGGTTTTATTAAACCTAGTCTTACGCTATGCTAAGTAGTGTTATGCACATCCACTTCAGATGGGCATGCCTATTTACCATAGAGACTCACATGCACACTGGGCAGATTCACTGAATGACGCACTGTGACCGATGGGACCTATATAACTATTGCTACACATATTTCATATGGAAGCCATATGTGACCTCTACTAAACACTACTACAAAAAACATTTGTGCAGGCGGTTCTAAAGACATCTCTATAGGTGGAATTTCAATCCGCTACCATTCTATAGCCTGTAAAAATAGACCATTTCTCCAGGCGTACATTAAGAACCGCTTGCATTAGAGGGATAATGCAGGCAGTTGTCATTAACAGCCGCCTGCATTAGGGCTCTATAATGCAGGCGGAAACTAATGACAACCGCCTGCATTAGAGACCACAATGCACGCGTCAGCTTACATGAGCCGCCGACATTACGGTATGAAATGCGGGTGGTTCATTTTATCAGCCGACTGCATTACTATTTTAAAATTAATTTAAAACAGAATATAATTATTATTACACAGGTCAGAAATAAAAATTGCACTCAGATTTAACACATAACTCAGACAAAAATATTTATATAGACAAATCAAACTTCCAACAAACAAATGTATATTACAAAACACAATAAGAGTGATCCAACATTTACATTATCAAACATCGTCTTGATCATCTAGAATAGCCTAAGCCTATCATACAAAGAAAGATGTGGATAGTTCGACAACTCGTTGTCTTTCTTTTCATAAAATTCACCCTTCTGACGGGAAATCTCACGCCGAATGAAGTAACACATATCACTTCGGACGTTTTCAACACCATTGCGCTCCATATCGCTTCCCCAAGGCCATTATTAGAAAGACAATTTACACAGAGCAAAAAGCCGGACGAGGCGCACTATAATTGAGGCCATGTAATCGAGCCAACGTCCATATATAAATAAGATGCTAGAGTCAAAAGAAACTGGAACATGCAAATCTGAGAATGGAAAAGGGAAGAAGGCAAGAAATACAACCTAGTTACGCAGACTGAGCGAATGCCTCCACCAATATCGTAGTCGAATGTAAACCACAAGCCCTTTTTACCCCTCGATTTATTTGGCTAGCACCCAATAAAGATCGTGAAGCTAGAGTAAGCAGACTAAAGAGGTGTGTAACCGCATCAGTTGTAGGTCATTTAGAAATTTCCCCTGCGGCCATAGAAAGTACACTACGTGAGGGATATGACTCTGAGTATCCGTGGAAAGCTATTCCGTTAGGAAGTAAAACCTATTTGATCGAGTTTCCCTCGGCTCGGAGTCTAGAGGAAGCTGTGTTTAGCAAGATATTATTTGGTACCAAGAACACATTGCTGATGAAAAAATGGGAGGAAAATATAGGAGCGATTAGAGCACTCCAAAAAATTTGGGCTAGGCTTAGAGGATTGCCACGAGAATGTTGGGGTTGGGATGATGTTAAATGCATTCTTGGACAGTTTTGTGTGCTAAAAAGTATATACTGTGGAGATCCTATCACCGAAACGTGTGACTATGTAAGAGCGTTAGTCATCTGTGCTGGGTCACAGTCTCTTCCCTTTGCCATGAGAGTTGGAATCAGCACCACGGTTCATGAAGTCTATATCCAACCTGAAATTGGACAAAGCATGAACCTTTCAGAAATGTTAGAGTTTAATCTTCTGTTGTCACTGCATGTACCGGGTCTTCACACTCCACAATCTCTGGATCGCACTAGTCTTTCGGATGGCTTCTCCACCGCTACTTCACATTGTAACTTGCCTATTTATATGTCCTTGTACTGTGAATGAAAAACATCAGTTCTTGCTTAATTCCAATATACGCTCTAACATGGTATCAGAGCATGTGATATGGTGTAAGTAAATTGAGAGGTTTTGAGGGTCGGCGATTTAGAAGATACGTGGCTGTATGGAGTGCTTCAACCCAGTATTCGGGCATCATAGAAGCTTGGAAGAGCAATGTGCGTACGATATCATTAATATCAGCTTTCCCATTTTGCGAAGTGGTATATGGGCAGGAGAGACGGGAAACAAAGCCACGAGACTTGAGAAAACTGCAAAGTGCGGAATTATCGAATTCCTTGCCATTGTCACACTGAATCGCTTGGATAGATAAATGAAACTGATTCAGGACAAATGAATAAAAGTCGCACAGTGTGGCAAACACCTCAGATTTATTAGGACCACTGCGGCCGTGGCAATGGTCAGAACCACTGTAGGCCGGTCGAGCATGGTGGTCGGAGCGCCCCCCTGAGTTCTCAGTAAGTGGTGTTGGAGTGGGAACCGCAGTGGCAAGTGCAGTCTCAGAGGACTTGTTCATGGCATCAGCATGCGACGTCTCATCACAGATGAGAAGATCGTGGGCTTCCATAAAAGTAGGAAACTTGGGAAGCAATGGAAGAAGAGTGTGAAGGACACTGAACTTCGGGTTAAGACCATGAATGAATTGGTGCATTAGGGCACATTCAGTGACAGGCTAATCGCAGTCAGCCAAGGCGTTCGCCATGTTCTGCAGATGATGACAATAGTCATTGGCAGAGAGATCACCTTGGGAGAAATCGTGGAACTCGGCCTCGATAGTGACAGCGCGACTGGCCTTTTTGCCAATGAAATGCTTCTCCAATTCACGCCACACTTTGTACGTCGTCAGCTCTGTGATCTTGAGGAGCATGTCGACGAGCTGATCCGAGATGGTATTATAGACCCAGGTGATGACAGTGAGATTTTCCTGGATCCAATCGGGGTCATCGGAATGGGATTCAACAGTGTCAACATGATGATGCAAACCAAATCGCCCGAGGACGATCAGGAAGAAAGTGCTCCATTTTGTGTAGTTGTGGGCGACCATGTCAAGAGTATAAGGTACCAAGGATTTGATATTGTTGCTGTGGATGGGAATCGACCAACACTCCCGTGGGTCCCGCCACCGTTCCTATCAGGTCAGGGCAGGTGGCCTCCGTCTCTTCCTCATCCTATTTCTGGTTCTCCACTTTGATTGCGTCGCTTCTCCCGTCGGCATGGGTTGCGCCGTCACCGTTTTTCGCTGCTTCATGCTGCTTCCTTGTCGCCGCTGCTGCAGGTCTGCCCTTCTGCACCTATTTTTTCCTTCCTTGTCGAGACGAGGATGGATGGGCGCTGGTTCATTGTGGCCGTTGCTGTAGATCTAGGCTTCCATGCTGTTTTTTTAGTTACCGCCATTGTTTGATTCGTCGTCCACACCAGGAAGGATTGGACAAGGACAAGGGGGTCGGCGGGATCAAGTTTCCTTCTTTTTTCCCCACCTTGTCTCACCGTCTACTGTTTCCCACCATTTCCCACTTCTTCATCTCCGATCTATCTCTGCTGCGCTGCAGATATGAGATTTGCGCTCTAGTTTTTTGCCTCTTTTTTTCACGCTTGTTGCTTCATCGACGGAGATAGGGTAGATGGAAGGAGGGGAGGTCCTCGCGCCCTCCAAACGCCTTCTGCTCTCTCTCCCTCTCTGACGGGAGGCAGGAGGGCTTATAGCCACAGCGCCTCTCCTCACTGCTGCCTTGGCCTGCTGCCCCCTCTCATCGGTCATCAACCGAATCGTGACTCGCTCCTCTCCTCGCCTCTTCTATTCTGACGATGCTGGTTCTTCTTTTTGGGATCCTGCTTCGGGTGCTCATTTGGTCCTGATTTTGGCGCGGGCGACGCAGTTTCTGTGGTTCTTTCGGCCGTTTTTTTCCCGCCCCATCTCATAATGTTTCAGTTTGCCGGCACTGCCTGCAGTGTGCTCACCGTGCTCGCGCTTCCTCGAATCGGTGGCACTGTGGTCAGGGAGTTAGGTTGTCACAGCTGGTTTTAAGGCTAAAATCAAATGACTATTTATGTGTGCCCAGAAATCAAGTTTCATACATAAAGCAACCTCATTAATGGTAAACAAAACAATGTCTAAATACACTGAAATTAACCTTTCTCTTGAAGTTCTGTGATTTGCTTCTTAAGCTCTACTAATTCATTAGTTGGCATCCTATATGGTCTCTTAGATATAAGTGTTATTCCAGGTATTAGATCAATAAGAAATTCTATGTCACGGTCGGGTGGCATATTTGGCAAGTCTTCTGGAAACACATCTTGATAGTCACGGACAACTCAGATTTTTTCAATGGATTTACCCTCCATCTTGTTGAGCACACATATTGGTACTGATGTACTAGCTGCCACGAACTCAGCTTTCGACCCATCTTCACTGGTCAACTGTACTGCCCTCTTTGCACATTGGATTTCTCCATCATACTTCCTTAACCAGTCCATTCCAAAGATGATACCTATCTCCTTTAACTCCAGAATAATGAGGTTTGACAAGAAAACTACCCCCTTATTTTCAAAGTTACTGCTGGGCATAAGTGTCTGGTTCTCATTTTTGCTCCAGAAGAACTAACTAGCATACTGTGTTTCATGATGGTCTAGGAATTTTAGATTTTGCGACAAAGCTTGATGCTATGAATGAATGCGATGCTTCAAATAAAATAGTAGCAGAGTTAGATTTTGCAAAGAACGTACCCATCACAACTTCTTGAGCTTGCTGAGCTTATTCACTGGTCACATGGTTGACTTTGCCACAGACATAGTTGGACTAGCCTTGATTACCTCCCTGAATGGGCTTCTTAGCTGATCCCGCAGGTGGTGCAGCAGCTTTGTTCGAATAATTGTTAGCATAGTGCCCAGGCATACCACACTTGAGCACGCACCTTGAGTTCCATTAACTGCATTAGCTCCACTAACGGGCTTGTTGGTGTTCTGCTGAGCTGGTGCTATAGGACGAGGAACTAGTAGATTCCCAATACGACGCATCTGTGGTGGGTTGGGATGTGCTGCCTTAAAGCATAGCTTATGCATGTTCATGTGGAAATTCGGGCGTGGTGCTTGCATCGGTGACTTCCCAGCATACAGAATGTGTTACATAGGTCCCTGCAGTGGTATCATTCGAGGACGAACATTGGGGTTGGAAGGCTATGCAATGAATGACATCTTCTTTTTACCTTCACGCTCAATCTCTGCACGCTTGTTTTCAAAGACAAGTGCTTTATCCACAAGCTTCTGGAAGTTTACATATTCATTGCTCATTAGCAGGTGCTGGAGGTCATGGTTCCGCCCATCAAAGAACACCTTTTGCTTTTTCTCGTCGGTGTTGACATCTTCTGGAGCACACCTTGAGACTTGAGTATAGGTGGCAATGGGACATGCTGGGCCGACATCGCTCGGACCAGGTCAGGCTCGTGCCTTTCCTGTGGCGGCCCGGCACGGCCCATTAAATAATCGAGTCGTGCCATGCCGGCCTACGGGCTGCCAACCGAGGCCCAAGCACGGTCTAGCCATTTTTACACGGGCCGTGCCGTGTCGGGTCGGGCCAGCCTGAGGCCAGAAAGATATATGAATTTTATTTTTCCCTAAGAAATTGCAAAAAGACATTATATTGTATTTAATATATTAAATTTTAAACATAAATGGGTCAAATTACATATATTTAACATTAAAATTCAAATAAAAGCTCCACGGGCTTATGGGCCGTGCCGTGCCGGGCTGGGCCGAGCATGGTGCCTAGTTGGGCCAGATTAAAAAGGTCATGCCAGCGCTAGGCCTGCGGCCAGGCCCAGGCATGGCCCATGTCATGCCTCAGACCAGCCTGATCCGCACGACCACCATGCCGTGAGGTGCTCGAGCAGGGCTAAAATAGCCGGGCCTCGTGCTGGCCCATTTGGCCCGGCTCGGATGGCCAGCTATAGAGTTGAGTGAACTTGTTGAGGTATTGACTCACAGACATACCACCCTTCTTCAGATTCTTGAACTCCTTCTTGTTCATTCTGATGGTCACAGTTGGAACATAGTGGGAGCGAAAGTTAGTCTTGAACTCTTCCCAAGTGATTCCTGCAGCATTAGCATAAGCACTGTAGTAAGCTTCCCACTAGTCGGCAACAGCTCCAGCCAGTTGATACGTTGCATAGGGGACCTTCTCATGGTCATTGCACTGTGCTATGATGAGCTTTTTCTCAATTGACTTAAGCCAATCATCAGCCTCTAAGGGATCCTTGGCTTGAGAGAGTAGGTGGTCCGGTCCTCGAAAACTTGCCCAGCTTGTATTGGTTCTGATTTTATGGGGTTGCGCCTTGAATCTGCTGCATCTGAGTGAGAGCTTGCATCATGTTCTGCATCAACTGCGTCTGCATAGCCATGATCTGTGCAAAGGGTCCGACAAATCCATTGGCATCGACATCATTGTCATTGTTGTTGTTGTTGTTCTGGTTCTTCTTGTTGTTGTTGTTGGAACCTCCGTTGCTAGCAACGTTGCATCTAGTGTACACCGTCTAATGTATTGGAGGAGAGTTGAGATTGATGGTTAAGGTAGATAAAGGGAAAGAACAAGGACTCCCAACTATATGCATCAAAGTGAACAAGGTGAACAAGGATTTACTACTCAAAATAGAAAGATGAGGCTATGGACTGAGCCGAAGCATTCCATAGCTCACATCACACACCAACTAGTACACTAGCACACCACAACCTAACACAAGACACACTGCTCAGGAACTAAGCAATTCTAATTGACTCCAAACATTAAGGTTCCCTATTACATCTTAAGAGGAATACTAATCTGAGCTTCTCCCATCCGAGTAGTGTGGCAGCGGTGAAATTATGTGTTGGAATTTGGTGAAGACAACTAGCAGAGCTGGGCTTGGTGGAGGAGAAGAACTGGTCCAACATCCTCCTCGCTCACCCTCTGCTTCATCGAGCCTTGCTCGAGGAATGCGATCTCATCCTGGGTGATCCGATAACGCTTGCACAAGTCCAGCGTTAACTTGTCGCTTCTCTCCCGACCTAGTTCGAGGTTCGAGTCATCCTTCACGAATCCAGGGTACTTCCTTTTGCCTGATTCCTGGCAAGGGAAATAGCGATTGTACTCGTGGTTTCCGTTGTACGTTGCTACCTTCAATGTCCATTCGTCACTCGTTTTCTTTGGGATGACTTGGTGAGTGAATATTGGAGTGGAGTCCAGGCCTTTCCCACATAGCAGACCATTCAGTTGTTTAGTGGCAACTCCTCCTTTCTCACCATCAGTAAAGAACCTCCTGATCATGTGGTACCACGGTCTTTCTTTTTCTTGGTTCACTTCAGCTTTGGGTGACGGTGATGTGTACATGGTTTTCAATCTTCCATTATGTCGTAGTAACTCTCGATTGGGTGGAGCTGCGATACACAATCGATATGGCCTCAAATCAACAAGATTCGAATCCCAGCACCACTTCGCCTTTGGTTATCAACCGTGACACACAATTGAGCTCGTCAAGAAGGCTAATCCCAGCATGGAAATCGAAGAACACAAGCAAGAGCAAGGAAGAACACAACTCAGTTACGAAATCTAAATTAAACTCATGAAGTTGGAATCCAACAAACCGTCAAACGGCGAAACTTTTTATAACATATGAAAACTAATCAAAACCTAAGGCTAATGACGACAGCTACTAATTATATTGAGTTTAGTGCTTCCATAGGGGCAACCGCCTAGAAAAGATACAAAGCTCAAAGGCCAAATGGTAGTGTCGCAACACCAGAGCAGTTTCTGGTTGTCATCTTGTTTTAACAATTACCACTGACTCCGATCGAATTTGGAGATGAGACTAGAGTGTTGGTAAGGCTATCTTCTTATCTTTTCATTCATATCTGGAACATCCAAAATGGATTCCGGATGCAACTTGAGTGTCCATTTTAGTGCGGACTGCTCTAGGAACCCGAGGGCAGCTCGACTCCGAGTTGGATTGAATCTCCTCCAGGGTTCAACATGGCTTGCTGGCCTTAAGCATGTTTAAGTCCTTCTTTATGCTTTCCTTTACCCTCTCTAATGTTCTTAATCATGATAAAGTTATTAGGTAGCAATCTATTCTCAAAGGAAGGAAGACATGTGTTTAATAACGAGCTCACCTCTAAATTCAATTGTCTTGCACAAGCTCTTGTGATTGGACCATCTATAGTAGATGGAGGAGCATTGTGTGTATCCAATGAAGGGATGTCCTCATCAGACGGAGATCTGTTGGGTTCCTCATCTTCGCTTGAAGTGTAGAACTCTATCTCCAAGGGGCCTTCTTTAGAATCGGATTATCCTGCGACTATATCCCGGCTGCTCTTGCGGTAGGATTGACGGTGTTGATCCCCTCCTGGCTGCAAGTGGTCCTAGCAGCACTCCAAGTGGACCGGTCTGTTTGCGAGGTGTAAGCTTCTTTCTGGCCATCTATAATTTTAGAAGAGCAATATATTAGAAAATTTAAATAGAATTAAGATGCGGAGAAAATGAAATTTTGCAAAATTTTTGGCACATAGTTTTGTAAATAAGATCCTGGACGTACATTCTACTCTAGTCTCTCATCCTACTTTCAACATAGCTCTGGTACCACTTCTGTCACACCTGGTTTTAAGGCTAAAACCTTGTGACCCTTTTTGTGTGCCTAGGAATCAAGTTCCACACATAAAGCGACATCATTAATGGTAAACAGAACAATGTCTCGAATACACTAAAATTAACCTATTACAAGAACAAGTAAGAGTCTTAGAAATTACTACATACCAATTACAGCGGAAAATAAACTAAACGACGCAGGCTTCCACAGGCAGTCGATCGAAGGGATGGCATGCCTTGACTTCTGCTCTGTTGACGCTGAAAAGATCTGGGTCAACACACTGCGCGCATGTCCTCGTGCGTAGCGACGGAAACGTCTAGGTATGATTCCAACGGCACCTGGAAAATCAAGCTCGGGAGGGATCCCGTCGGAGCAAGACTTTCCTAGGGTTGATCCAGACTTTCTTAGGGTTGATCCGAGCTCGGCAGGCTAGCCGGATCGCCTTCACACGTCGTCGGGACGGGAGAAGAACAGCACGAGGGGTCAAGTAAGGGGATTAGGGTTTGAAGAGATACATGTAAAGGTAAAAAAGGTTTTTGACAATTGGGGGTCGGTCTCTCAATCGGCCTTGAGCCTCTTTATATAGACGTGGGATGGTCTTATCCCGTGGAACCATGGATCCGATTAATTATGAAATAAATTGAATCCGATCTGCTACTAAAATTGCCAAAAACTGACCTTGGGTACTGGAGACTCCGGCACATTGCCGAACACTCCAGTGGGCAAAATCCCGGTTCCAGAGAGGGGTTAAGGACATTCTGGTAATATACCGGACACTCCAGTCACCGGATACTTCGGCACTTTACCGGAGTGTCCGGTGGAGGCTCGGACAGTTTTTGTGAAATCCGTAATTTCTTCGTTCGATTCCCGATTTAGGCAATCCTTATATCCGTTTCGATTGTCTCAGTGAGGGCTACGTCGTGGAACCTTTAAATCAAGGATTTGGCTTCATCTTCATATCTTTTTAAGCAATTTTTCCTTCTTTAGTAGATTTTAGCCAAATTCTTCCAAAATATCTCCCATGTCCTGAAAAACATATTGGCAAACAATTCTTGCAAAATAATTATTATCAGATAAAATCTAGATATTTTCTATCATATCCGGTCTTTCAAACCGAAGCATCCGAATCTTATTAATTAGGAAAGTACTCAATCCGATTTGTTACCAAAACTAACTGAACCGACTCTACCGAAGTGTCCGGCACTGTGTCAGAAACTCTAGTCACCGGATATTCGGGTATATTACCAGACAGTCCAGTGTGTAAATCCTCGGGACCCAAGAGGGCTTGCCGGACCCTCCGGCATTGTACCGGATACTCTAGTAGATTGCAAATTTTGAGTGTCAACATATGCCCCCTGTACTCTAATGACAAAATTTGCCTGACGGTGGAAAAACTCATCGGCATCTTTGTTCTAAGGACCATACTATTATATTGGCCACGTTTTGTTCTAAGGGCGATAATTACTATTCTATCGGCCATAAACTCCTAGTATTGCTCAACTAGGAGTTACACTCACTTGTTTAGGTCTCCATTCTTTTTTGATGTATGAAGGAGGCCGTGGAGACACTATTTTGTGAGGTGGATCACTTATTTGGCTATATCCCTGATTTTTGCTCTCTTGATTGCGTAATCTTTGTAATCTTCTCTTTTAAGTTCTAGTTAAGCCAGAGGGACACCACCTCGGCTGAAAGCATTTGCCAAGAGAGCAACTATTGCTTTTAGGGTTCTTAGGAGCCAAAGCATTTTTCGGATTAGCCCGATCATTTTTAATAATCGGTCCTTTTGGTGGTTCCTTAATAACCACATATATGCTTCCAATTGTAACTACGTTGTTGATCGGATCCGAACGATGGGGACTTGATCGGTCTTTAATTAGATTTGCATTGCATTTTGTTGACCGATCCTTCGAAACGGTCTTTTTATTCGTATATTTTGATTAAAGGTAACCAATGGTAGGTTTGAAATTTACCTTCTTGTTCTTCTTCTTTGATTTGTTTACCTTCCACCTCCCTATTTCAGGGTTTTTCGGCTTAAGCATCTTCAGTTAGGTAATAGCATCAATTGAACCTTGAGCTTTCTTTGCTTGCCCCCCGAGTCTAGAGGCCTTGATGGTGATCTTCAAAGACTCTTTACCATCCAAAGATTTTTTAAATATTACTTCCCTTGAAGGATTTGTGCTCTTGCCTCTGTTGACCGATGATCACATTCTTACCTTTGGTTGTATCGGCTTACTCGAGCCGAATCAACACTTTTACATTTTGAAGATCAACGGTGTTAATAGGAAATAGATGCCTATCTATTTGCATTTTCTTTAAGGCTAGTTGTCCATCAGTGATGGTTGATTGAATTTGCCTTTGGAGCACATTACAATTATTAGTAGCGTGGGAAAAAGAATGATGCCACTTACAATAAGCATGCCGCTTTAACTTGTCAAGCGGAAGAATAACATGTGGCATCTTGATGTAGCCTTCTTTATGCAATCCATCGAATATTCTATCACATTTGGCTACATCAAAAGTAAACTTCATCTCTTCTTGCCGATTTTTATGAATCAGCTTGAGAGAATCACAAGGATGAGAGCTAGCTTTGGAAGGCCATGAGAATTCGGCAGCATAAACATCGTGATCATCATCGTCTGTCTTGTTAGATTTGCAACCAACTACATAAACAGAACGATTGATCTTTTCATTCGACTTTTGCACTTGTTTAAATTTTTTAACTCTATTTTCGTTAGCCATAGCTTTTTGCAATACTTGACTAACATCACAAAAGTCTTGATTTTCTAGCTTTTCTTTATGACAATCAAGCAAACCAGAAAAAGCTAGATCAGCTAAGTCCCTATCGGAAATTGTCAAACTATAGCATCGGTTTCTAGTATCTCTAAATCTTCTAATATAATCAGCAACCAATTCATTGATTTTTTGTTTAACCGATGTGAGATGTGACAATTTCAATTCAGTTTCACCGGTGAAGAAATACTCATGAAATCTTTTTTTCTAACTATGACCAACTGTAAATAGAATTAGGTGGCAAAGAAGTGAACCAAGTTAATGCCGCACCCGAGAGAGACAAAGGAAACAACCTCATCTTAAGAATATCATTAGAATTTGCCTCGTCACATTGTATAGTAAATTGGCCTACATGTTCCATAGTAGATCTACTACCGTCACCGGTGAACATAGCAAAATCGGGAACCTTAAAACCATGCGGAAACATAACATGCTCATAATTCTCAGGGTAAGGTTTCTGATAAGATTGGCTTTTGCTTTTAGGATCTAAGCCGAATGTTGTCTTGAAGATATCTACCAACTCCGTTCTAAATTCATCCATGATTTTCAGATCGGTTCCGGACCGATTTGGAGCTAAATTAGGAGATGGTGTACCATATGCATTTGGCGGTGAACAATTCGGTAGCGGATACGAATTGTGATGCAATGAACCATTAGTAAACCCACCAAAAGAATTTTCATTATAAGCAGTTTTATGATGTGGCGGGATTGGATCACTACATCGGCTATACGGGTATTGGCTAGCAGAATTAGTGATTGTAGCATCGGTGAACTGCACCCCAATATTAGCCGAAGTACCAACAACGGTTCGGCTTTACGTGTAGTTCAGGGTTCGCCCATATGAAGTTCTAAGGTTTTGCCAATTCAATGGTTTGATAGATTTTTTAGCATTAGTGGTAGGAATATCAAGGGTATTGCCAAAATATTTATTATCAAGTCGGTCCTCCATCGTGCGTATAGTATCATCAAATTTTTTTGTTATAGTGCCTAGCCTATTGTTAAGATTCGCACAGACAGTGGCATCAACCATATTGGCAACACCAGAATCGAATGCAGATGTGGGCATGGTAGTGGTTACCTCCGATTTGATAGGCGGCAAGGTGGGATTTTTGACTTGCTTGGCGTTGCCTTGCCGATCTTTGGTGAAGCATGCCAAGTAATCCTGGAGTTTTTGGTCTTCTTGTGCTTTGCGTGCCTCCGCGGCGGCTTTCCGATGCTCGAGGAACCTCTCGCGATCTTCCTCCGGCAACTCTTCGAATGTTGGCATGATGATGTTGTCCGGTGAGATCTCAAAAGTCATGACGTGGAAAAGATGATTCGGTCGGACAACCGGAATCCTTCTTCCCTAGTGGAGTCGCCAAAAAATGTGTTGACGCCGAAAAGATCTAGGTCAACACACCGCGCGCACATCCTCGTGCGTAGCGACGGGATCGTCTAGGTACGATCCCAACGGCACCTGGAAAATCAAGCTCGGGAGGGACCCCGTCGGAGCAAGACTTTCCTAGGGTTGATCCGAGCTCAGCAGGTCAGCTGGATCGCCTTCACACGTCGTCGGGACGGGAGAAGAACAGCACGAGAGGTCGAGTAAGGGGATTAGGGTTTGAAGAGATACATGTAAAGGTAAAAAAAGGTTTTTGACGATTGAGGTTGGTCTTTCAATCGGCCTTGGGCCTCTTTATATAGAGGTGGGATGGTCTTATCTCGTGCAACCCACGGATCCTATTAATTAGGAAACAAATTGGATCTGATCTGCTACTAAAATTATCAAAAAATCGACCTCGGGTACCTGAGACTCCGGCACATTACCTGACACTCCGGTGGCAAAATCTCTGTTCCAGTGAGGGCTTACAGACACTCCGGTAATGTACCGGACACTATGGCAACTAGATACTCTGGCACTTTACCAGAGTATCCGATGGCAGCTCGAACGGTTTTTGTGAAGTCCGTAATTTTCTCGTTCGATTTCCGATTTAGGCGATCCATATATCCGTTTCGATCGTCTCGGTAAGGGCTACGTCATGGAACCTTCAAAACAGGGATTTGGCTTCATCTTCATCTCTTTTTAGCACTTCTTTTCTTTTTTAGTAGATTTTAGCCAAATTCTTTCAAAAAACATATTGGCAAACAATTTTTGTGAAATAATTATTATCGGATGGAATCTAGATATTTTCTATCATATCCGATCTTCTGAACTGAAGCGTCCGAATCCTATTAATTAGAAAAGTACTCAATTCGATTTGTTACCAAAACTAACTGAACCGACTCTACCGGAGTGTCCGGCACTGTGTCGAAAACTCCGGTCACCAGATATTCTGGTATATTACCAGACAGTCTGGTGTGTAAATCCCCGGGACCAGAGAGGGCCTGCCGGACCCTCCGACATTATGTCGGATACTCCGGTGGATTGCAAATTTTGTGTTTCAACATGCTCCAGAGTCTTCAATGTTCTTATAGACTTCTTCTTCTACGGAGCAGCATTTATAAAGGTATGGTTTAGTATGGGATGTGCTCAGCAAGTATGGAAAAAGATGACATGTGGCAACAAACAAGGCAAAGGCAACGTACGGTTCTTTTGTATAAAAGCTCGCAATAGAGACACACTTCCTATTAAGCATCTATTTACCAAGTGATAGACATCGAACACCTATAAACTAACATGCCTACAGCCTACCTCGTTGTAGCACCAACATAAGAACCAATCACAGTTTCCCACTATGATCACCAAACCAAAAAAAAAATTGGTGCGGACGGGCTGCAAATCAAGCACCGTGCGAACCCGCGCTGGATCGCTGTCGCGTGTAAGTCTTTACCATCTAACGCCTACCAGCAATTGGCTCCCGTACTCTTCGAATAGCTGATGGTTCCCAGGACACCACGGCTTGACTCCGAGCGACGCCCATCCTTCGCAACAGTTGGCTTTCATACGAGAATGCATTGTCCAGCCATATACTGCTGGAAATTGGCGGGCCTGGGGCCATGGCAGCCGCCAGCCTCTTGGTGCTCGCCAGTAACCAGCTCACTGGAAGATACCGCCAGAGATTGGGAAGGTCGCAAGCCTCCAGAACCAAAAGCTAGACCTGCAGAACATGGCGAGATGTCAGGGCTCAATATATTGGTGCTCTTCAACAACCACCACACAGGCAACGTCCCTAGAGATATGTACAGTGGCAGCGGCGACGATGATTCCAATGATGCAGAGTTGAGGGCGTGCTGGAGCCGAGCAAGGCTCGGGGCTCGTAAGGGGATCGATCCGTGGCATCGAGTGGGAGCCATCAGCTGTTCACCGTGAGAACATGCCAGAGCAGATTACTGGTAGTCGTCGGATGCCAAAAGTCATACATGCGGCAGCGATCCAGCGCCGGTTTGCACAGTGCTTGTTTGCGGACCGTCCGCACCAAATTTTTTCCACCAAACCATACCCAATCCTGCTAATCTTGTGAGAGTCCATACAATGCTCATGACCGTGAGCATGGCTATCTAGATAGTTTTAACTCTACAGAGGTTGTACAAATTCCCTACGGGAAGTGATTTCATCCCCTGTTTTTCAGGCGGACTAAAGAATCTTCATCCTGCCTGTGCCAACTGTGCATTCGCACAATTCCAATGATGTGAAGGCTAGAAGATCACTTCAAGGCTTTTTCATAGCTTCCTTCAGTTTGTACATGCCCACTAAGGTTTCACCCCCCCCCCCACTAAGGTTTCACCCATCAGGAACTAACCATAACTTAGGAGGCCTCTTCTTGTGCCAAATGATTCCCGAGAGTACCTCTCCCTTCCCCGCACATCTCTCTCCAAGTGGATTCAGGCCTACCCGGCTTTCCCCGATCCACCGGTTGGCTCGCATAGAACTGGTCTCCACCACTTAATACATCAAGACGCGTCCATTCTTAGCTCGTGGTTGTACGGTTGCACATGGATGGTTGCTCCACGAGCCAGTTCTAAGATATGTAATGATAACATACCAAGAGACAGTGTTGGTAACCCCGCATACAGTCCTACACCAACCATATCACTCAAATCACTAATGTCTATATTGCTATTAAATAGCCCATTAATCCTTGTGAAGTAAGTTAATATCACCCATCCTGATAACAACGAGCTAAGCATGTAATCTATCCAACAAAAAGGTAAACTAGAGCGACAAAGACAAAATAAGGAAAGACTAGGTAAAAGCCCTAATTATAGGTGTGCATTCAATTTGACATAAGTACGCAACTACAAGATAGATGTTTTTTAAAAATAGACACAAGATGGTCAAGGACACTTGACTTCTTGCTGTAGTGTGTAGTACTAGATGGCTTCGAAGTCTTGTTGCTGAAAATTCTCGTACTGCGGGTCCAGGACGAAGTCGTCTAATGCACGAAAGCATAAAACAATTAATCAAATGCAACAAACAGATCAAGATCAGTATGATTATGCCTTGAATGAATAGGTTATTTCGATACGATCGTTTTGGCTTAAAAATCATTTAAATCGAAGTTACGATTTAAAAATTAAAAAAAGGTTTTATTGCTCCATCATTAATAAGTTTCACCTGCCCCACCTAAGAGCGCATGCAATATCTTCTAAAAAATCCACTCTTCTAAGGCTGCGATAGAGATTATATACATATGTACTCATTCTTAATGCAACTTGCCGTGGTTGAGATTAGCTATACAACAATATTTCAAATATTTTTTTATGTGAATGAATTTCATCGGATCACAGCCTTAGAAGAGTGGATATATATATACACACACACTATTCTACCGGTCGCTCTGC